>JALMQS010000187.1:17364347-17438003 GCA_024734495.1 Forficula auricularia | reverse complement strand
GCGAAATGCCATGGTTTCGCTCAATTTTTTAAACAATATAGTTTTAGCCGTTTTTGAGATATTTCGAAAAAAGAAAGAAGGAAAAAACCACTTTTTTCATGCACGATTACAATAGTTGACCATACCTTGTATGGTAAAGTAAAAATTAATCGTGAAAAATGAACTAAAAGATGTTTGGGCAAAAGTATTTGCTTTAATGAAGGTCAATTGAATATTCTCTTTCTATATAACGAGTATCGTTTTGGTCCGAGTACAAAAGGCCATTCCTAGAATAATAGAATTTAAGAAATTAATTTCTAATAGTTTGAAACAGGCTTGAACTTGTATTTGGCACCTTTAAAGAAAGAAAGACATTCTATCCGTCGCTCTTTTTAGTTATTTTCATCAATCAGATTCTAATGAAAGAATCGCTTACCCGCACATTAAATAATAAAAAAGTGAAAACTTTTTCAAAACTCGGTACACTAGAGCTGACTTAGTAATGATTAATAAACTTAAATAAATTGTTCATTTATGCCTATACTATATTAACATCCTCTTAAAATCTCAATAGAATAATTCAAAAAATATTTTCTGCCTTTTGAACCAGATATTGCAAAATCTAATTAGTAGGTACTATGTATGGATACAAAAGAACTTTTTGACTTTCCGTTCTTGGGTTATCGTGGGTATCGGAATTCAGACATCAAAGAGAGAAAAAATCATAGTTGAAAAATATTTTTCTCCGCGTTTCAGACATTTTAAAGCACAATTAGCAAAAATGTATTTTTATGCATGATTTAATACATTTAATTTGCATTATGAACCTCAGTCAGTTTTCAATTATGAAAAAATTGAAACATCACCATAAGAAGCTGAAGTGAATATAGATTATCCGCTCTGTTTAAATATCAATTAATAAAAAATATAAAATTAAATTTGAATAAAATAACGAAAAATTCAATGATGAGGTTATCGACAAATTTTACAAAAAGGAGCAAACAATAAAATAAAATTTAAAAAATGAAGGTCTATTTTTTGGACACCATCCCCTGGTTGAAAAGTCACAGCCCGCCACTCGTAAATAGGTAAATTGAAGGAAAAAGTGAAAACTTTTTCAAAATTCGGATGTGCTCCACATTTAAATATAATAAACTCTTGAAAATTAATTTTTTTAAACACCTGTTTGTTTGTTTGTTTGCTTTTCCTACAATAATGGATGAAAATATCTAAAAATCAAAAACAAAAAAAAGGAAAGAAAGAAATTTTTCTGCATTTTTTGAATTGGATGTTCTAAAGCTAGAAAACCAAAAATTTATTAAGTTTTTTTTTCTTTAATAATAAAAAACCCAATTCCTAAGACAAATCATGAAAATATCTAAAAATAAAAAAAATAAAAAAGTTTATTAAAACTTTTTATTAAAAAACTCATTTTTTTCAAAATTAAATACATGGTGTGGCAAAATCTCACATTTTGAAGAGGTATAAAAAAAATGAAAAAATTTAACAAGAAAAAAACGGTAGCCAGTAAGTAAGTATATATTTTGAAAAAAAAATAAATAATAATTTTTTTTAAGTGTGTGACAAACATCATATCAGACAAAAAAAGGGGGAGGGGTCAAAAATGACAATTCTAGCACTTTCGACCAAATTTTCTATACATAGTTTTGGTCGAAAGGGCTGGAAATTTTCATTTTTGACCTTACCCCCCAACTTCTTTTTTTTCGTCTGATATAATGTTACTAAAACACATTTAAAGAAAATTATTTTATATTCTTTCCAAAAATATATTACTTTTTTTCTACTTGGGCCATTTTTTCACCTCTTCATACATATGTGGGAGAGCTTTATGCCCCACCCTGTATATAGCTATTTATTAACAAAACCAATTAAAAACATAAAAATATCTAATAAAGCTTCTGATCACTATATCTGTATGATCGTTTTTAAAGTATCGAGATGATGAGATATATGGGTTGCTCAACAGACAAAAAGAAAGATATTTTTTCCATTTTTTGAATTAAAAGTTCTAAAACTAGAAATCACAAAATATAATCACGCCAAAATAAACTCTTCAACTAGTTTCTGGAGTCATATCGAAATTCAGACTGACTCACAGATGAAAAAATAGGTTGTAGAGTGGCAACCAGGGCCGTGCACCCGCCGGTATATGGCCGCCTGCGTGCCGGTCTCGCCCATATGGCCGCCCCCGGGATAACTATTAAAAAAAAAACTACTTTAATTTTTTAATGTTTATTATTATCACACAGGGCATCAAAACCGGGGAAAAAAATCGGTTTTTTGGTTAGCCCCGAAATCGAGAACGAAAAAATATTGGTTTGTTCCCAAAACCGGTTTCTGAAAAGAAAAACCGGCTAAAAACCGGTTTTTATGAGATTTATATGTTTGGATGAAATTTAAGAAAAAAAAATGCACAAAATAAACATTTTTTTATTTAAAAATTTAAACAAAAAATAATAACATGAAAAAAATTATGGTATTGGTTTTATAATCACAGACAAAAATTATCAAAAACGCAAGAAACAAGGAATAACCCTTAAATCTATACTAACATATTAGGATAACAAAGCTCAGTGGCCAATGGCGATCTGGGCTGACTTGCAACTTGGGAGGTATACAAAATAGAATTAATTTACTTACTTTAATAATAACATGAAAAAAAGTAATTATGGTATTGGTATTATAATCACAGACAAAATTATCAAACATAAAGAACATAGGAATACGACCGTGCACATTCAGAGCTGATTTTCGAAAAGCTCCGCCTCCCACCACCTTACGTTCTCACTTCCGCGCGATACCTACAGCCTCAGAGCCTCAAGAGCGTAGTCTTAACATGTAAGTGTAATGCGGGGACCTTCATATTACGAAAATATTATCAAAATTACAAAAAATATTATTCAGTTTTTTAAATTTTAAACTATTAGATTTTTTAAATTTTTAGATTTTAGCTTTAAAATAATTGAGTGAAATTTTTGTAATTTTTGATAATATTTTCGTAATATGGAAGGCCCCGCGTTACTCCGCTAGTGTGCACTCTATAGCAGGCTCTGGAAAACTGTATGAAGTATCACTTGCAT
The DNA here is from genome assembly GCA_024734495.1 of Forficula auricularia. Lineage (NCBI taxonomy): Eukaryota > Metazoa > Arthropoda > Insecta > Dermaptera > Forficulidae > Forficula > Forficula auricularia. The sequence goes on along the minus strand of JALMQS010000187.1, from coordinate 17,434,923 downwards.
GAAATGGAACGTAAGGGGTGGGTAGGGCGGTAGCTTTTCGAAAATCAGCTCGATCGTCTGCGGTCGCGCCGACCCTGCGTTAAAATTAAAGACTTTAATAATATCGGATCACACACACAGGACACAAAAAACGATTTATCCTCGCTAGTCTATAGACTAATACGACTAATAAGACGAGGCAAGGCCGCTTACGCGACGCCGGTCAATTGAAAAAACTATTTCGGCTCTTCGCTCGTGCAATGTTCGAAAAAAATTTCGGATTCGCTGCATGACTAGAGTATATAAATACTACAACGACATAATCAGTTTTTATACATTTCTTATTTCTGAGAAACTCTTTTTAGATAGATTAGATTAGAGAAACTGTTTTTACTTCGAACATCTTAATGAAAACAAACCGATTGTATTTTTGCCCAGTAAACAACTTGTAACGATTTGGCCGCCTCTTGATTTCGGCCGCCTGCGTGCGGTGCGCAATGAACCCGTCAGGCGGCCCTGATACAGGGTGTTTCAGGAGGAATAGTAAATATTTTAGGAGGTGGTAGTATAGACGAATTGCAATAAAAAATGCCATATAACATGTGTCCAATTTTTATTGAGTACAGAGATACAGCTGTTAGTATGTAACCCAATATCGGCAAACTCAGCATGTGTAAATACGTGCGGCATGTTTACACGCTACAGTACAGTAGACTTGGCCAACAAATCACAATGAAAACTTCAATGTAAACTAAAGCACAACTTCACAACTTGAACATCAACACTCTACTGCTGACATTCGATAAATACGCCCATAGCAACCGGTGTACCAAGACACGAAACGAAAATGCATTGAACTCAGCTGTATCTCTGTACTCAATAAAAATTGGACACATGTTATATGGCATTTTTTATTGCAATTCGTCTATACTACCATTTCCTAAAATATTTACTATTCCTCCTGAAACACCGTGTATATCGAAATTTAGAAATACGTATTATTTTAAGGTAAAAATCCAATCCTATTAAAAACAAAATTTTTAAATATAATGGTAAATCACTCGTATCCATAATAAGCATTAATTAACAGGAATAGCAGGGAATTGGACAAAAATTAAAAACAGAGTTTTTATTGAATGGGCCAGACGTTTCGTCGATTAATTTCGACTTCCTCAGTGGCTCATTTTAAATATAATATTTATTAAGGAGAAGAATATGCCTAAGATTTATCACTAATTCTAGATCCAATGAATCTAACGTACCTTTTTCTCAAAGCCAATAAATAAATTCTTTCATCAAAGGGCTAATTTAATTTAATTTGATGTCTTGTTAAAACATTATACTTTTTCACTTTTTCTATTCGTAGATTATATTACAATTAGTCCATCATTTTGTCGAAATGTCATAAAACTTTCAGCACGATAGCTAAATGATGGTGCCAAAAAGGCGCCTCGTCAGGAACTCACTTGTCATGTCACTCTGGCAGCCGATGTACATTTCCGAGAGGGCTCTTGAGGAATGCTTTATTGAAATACTCCTCTGACCCCAACCAAAATAATGGAAATAAATTGGGTAATTTTAAATCTTTTTTTACAAATTTCTTTCCTTCCATAAATTACTCGCCACTTAGGAACAGCGACATATATCAGCGCTTAATTTAGTTGCCTTCATTTCTTAATGAATACTCTCCGCCTATTTATTTAACTTGAGGATTTAATGCATTTTCAAGAAATGCCACACACCTTTCTCTATATATCTCTTTCTGATCCTTTTTCTAATATGTTGGCTTCAATTCCGATCCTTGAAGGGTGAAATATCTAAGAATAGTTACTAAAATATCCTATCACGTATTAGAAATTGGCTAATCACTCTGCAGTATGAGCAATGATCAATAACAGTTTGGGTATAGTCTTGGCAAATGTATTGAGTAAACCTTAATTTTTCTCTATAGACGTAACTATTTTCGGAGATATGGAAGTAATTTATTAACAAAAGATGTAAGAAGTTGTAAAACCTATAAATATGGATTTACTAAATTGCCCGAAGAGGTAGGTAAGAGGAGCTAATAGAACTCTAAGAATATTTAAGACTCTGATGAGAATCAAAGGTAATTGTGGATTTATTCTGGAATGAAAGTGGGAGTATTAGGTACCTAAGATGAAAGGAGAAAAAGAATTTCAGACTCTAGAAATGATTGAATTGATTTTTCTAGGCTAGAGAGTTCATTTCCTAGCAAACAGGGGAGATCTGACACTTTGTGTTTCATTTCAAATTAATTTTCAGCTAAAGCTGTGTACGTAACTACTTCACCAAATTTTGTGTACGTTCTAGCTCATAAACTAGTGTGAATATTAAAAGCGAAATTTCACATGTAGTTTTGGGGCATTCAGATTAAGAGCTGATTAGATTTTGGTTGAACTCGAATAAAAAATTAAGGATATAATATAAAATATAATAATTATAAGACTTGACCGCTTTTTATTTTTAGCATATAATACTATAATGCCAAAATATTCAACCCCCACAGAAATTTCAATGACGCACTCTGCGTCTTAACCCCCGCCCCATGTAGTATTAAATATAAGAGAGGGACCAGGCGTATGGTAAAGTCATGTAGATGGCCACAGACCACATCAGCTTATTTTAGTTTGAAAATCTTATAATTTTAATTTTTAACCATCCCATCCCCTTTAATTTTGGGTTCGATTTCAACCATTCAGCTTTTAATCTCAATGCACCAAAACTAGATGTGAAATCTTTTTTTGATATCCACACTAGCTTTTGAGCTAGAGAATACACAAAATTTGGTAATGTACTAACTAACTGACATTTTGGCAAAACAATTAATATCTCGAAAAATATAATTTTTTCGACGTTCACTGATTGTGGCTTTTTTTAGACCAAAACGGCATTGTTTTGTTCAATTTTTTTAATCAAAATAGTTTCAGCCGTTTTTGAGATATTTCCTTGTTTGGTAAAAGTAAAAAGTTGAAACTTATTTCGGATAGAGACGCCATTTCAAATAATTGATAAATAATAACAAATAATAAACTTAAATATAAAAAAATCGTTCATTTATGCCTATATTATACCATAAATACATCTCCTTAAAATTTCAATGAAATTATTCAAAAAAATTGTTTTCTGCATGTAAGGAAATTGATGTAGTTTGAAAATTTGCAATGTCAATTGTCAATTTTTGATGATAATTCACATTTAATCTCTCTTATTGACTAAAAATTAACTTAATCAAATAAACCTGAAGAAAAAATTTGTATAAAATATAATTCTCTACAAAAAAGGCACTTTGAATAAAATCTCTCCGATTAATGATTTTCAAGATATAGAGGCTCAAAGATTTTTCAACATTAAAAATTCTCTCAGTCCAGATCAACTTGCTTAAATGAATAGGCAAAGTGAATTTTTCATTTATCGAGTCACAAGAATTAAACAGGACCGAAAAACAAAAAAAAATCATTTTTTCTTTATTCTGTTAATAAGCCAATGCATGTAGAAAAAAAATGATCAGACAATTTAAGCTACATGGTTCATGGCCAATTCTCGGATGAGTGACCTTTAAGGAAAAAATTATAATAGTTAATAGACAATAGAATCTGGCCGATTTTCGGTAACATCACTTCAACAGTTAAAAGGGCTATGTTTAGTAAAATATTTCTTCATTAATGAATGGTTTCAAGAACGATTCTAGAACAATTTTAATTCATCAACTAATATAGTATGAATTAATTTTTATTATCAACCCCTTATCACGTAAAGGGGTGTCTACCCTTAATTTAAAATTTCACTAAAAAAATGATTTCTACTAGATTCTAGAGCAATTACAAATCACTAAGTGTAAATATGATCTGAATTAATTTTTCCTATCAACTCTTCATTCTCTAAATGGGGTAACAACCACCCTTAATATAGAATTTCAATTAAAAAATGATTTCTACAAGATTCTAGGGCAATTCAAAATTACTAAGTATAAATTAATATAACCTGAATTAATTTATCTTATCAATCCTTCATCCCATATAGCGAGTAAACGCACTTAGTATAGAATTTCATTAAACAATTATTTCTACAAGATTCTAGGGTAATTCCAAATTAGGTACTAATAAGACCTGAATTAATTTTTCTTATACCCCTTCACTCCCAATGGGATAACCACCCTTAATATAGAATTTCATTAAAAAATAATTTCTACTAGATTCTAGGGCAATTCCAAGTTACTAAGTATAAATACGGCCTGTATGGTAATGTCATGTGGATGGCCACATCAGTTTATTTTCAATGTATAAAATTCCTTATTCTGTGAGTTTCTCTTGTGACAATGTGGCCCTTAAATAATTTTATCAAATGTGTGTTTCAATATTTTTTTGCTAACCGCTCATTTTAGCAGTTTGGGCTAGAGCAATTTGAGTTGGGCGGTCGCCACACCTCGCCCAAACCTGGCGCCGACACTGCCTGCCAACAATGATTCTTTCAAATAAGTTTCCAGCAACTGGTAGTAATGACATTGACAGGTATTAGTCGATTTCGGCCGGATATTATTCACCGTTTTTTTAATATCACTTTTATTTCGGCTTTTTTTTCCATTGCTTGGGAATGTTTTATTGCTTTTTTTTGGTTCCAGGATTTAAGTAATATCTCCGGTTTTATATTATCGTATCCGGGTGATTTCCATTTTCTTGTCCTTGTTATAGCCCGATCGGATAGAGACACTGAGAGATATTTTTCAATCATTTCTAAACATGCTAAACAAAAATCAAAAAAATCAAATGAATTCAATAATTCACCCCGCCCGACAGACGAGTAAAAATCAAAAAACTTACCTGAGTTTTTTATATAAATAATAATTGGTTAATAGTATCTAATTCAAATACTTAAGCCCCCCATCCCCGAGCAAAACAAATTAAAATGAACAATATTACTTAATAGATTAGTCAAAAATCTATCAATAGTTAACTAGTAAGCTATAAGTGAGGATTTGAGTAGGAAGCTTTTCTCGCAATTAAGACATGATTCATTAGTTCTGTTTTTTGAGTAATACACAACTGTTTTTTATCTCGTTAACACCTAATTCCGAGAGCCCTGCTCCTCTTTAAATTCCTCCTCTTGAAATGCCATTAAGAAAATAAACAACTTACCCTGAAATAAACATCAATATTCATCTAAGAATAAATATAAAATGGCTTGACGTTTGAATCAAGTCATTCGACCTCTCGTTCTAATAAAAATAATGATTTAAGAACTATTTCATTTTTTAATTTATTTTTTTCAATTTAGATGAAGAATTTCTAAATGCACTAAAATGATAAATGATTTGCGACAACGTTAATAAATTAAGGACAGCGTAAAAAATGTGATGCAGAGTAAATTTATGAAATGAAATAAATAATTCTTCTAATAACAACATTGAATTGATGGGAACGAATAAGTGAGTGTTGTTTTTTACGAAAAACAAATTAATTGAAGGAAAAGCCTTGTCAGGACAAATGGGTTGTACTTGAAAAGAACCAAATTTAAATAATTAAATTCTTTTCATGTAAGAGTCGTTATTTTTCTGGCTTAAAGCCGAAAGATGCATACAAAACAACAAAATCTACATGTTTTGGATGCAGTCATGTAAGCATGTATTGACAATTTGCACAAAGACAAATGAAAACCAATCAAGTAAAAAACAAGGAGAGGAGAGAAAATAGAAAAGAAATAGAACAAGAAAATAAATTAGTTGTTAAATTTATAAGGTGAAATGTCACCATCATTGCCAATTCAAGTTAAGACATGATTTCTGGCTTATAACGAATCCATTTAATGAATTTAGACTTTTATGGTTAAATTTAATGGAGACAATAAATAAGCCGGCCAAGTCCAAGTCGGACAGCATATACCTAGGACCTAGGGTTCCGTACCTTATATTATCTTCCAAAATTCTTAACATATCAGATTCATTTTTATTTCTCGGTGCTAAGAAAGTAATAATGAGTGAATTCGTGGATTTTTTCATAACTATAGTTTAAGGACGAGTGTTTTAATGTAATAGATATTTTTGTTTAATGGACAAATTCCTTTAACATTTTCCGATTAAAATAGAAATTTTCAAGCTTCCAAACCAAACATTTATGTTTATTTTCATTGAAAAGAAATTGCCACTCAAACGTATTTTCAAATGACAGATTTAGTTGCTACTAATCAAGTGTTTATATTCGACTTTCCATTGTGAGCTTTAGAACTGAGTTGACGCAGAATATTATGCTATTGATTAAATTAAAAATATATTTAATAATAATAAATAGCCAACTAGTTACATCATTAATTCAACTGCCATTGTTTTAATATGATTTGTTTTATATTGGCTTGTATCTGCTCAGTACTGGCGTTAGGCTCCTTATCGCCCGAATCAGGCCCGATCAGAGTGGGGGCAGGTGAGGTACCCCTGGGCCCGAAAGGAGCACTACCACTGTTAAATAAATTTTTGTACTACTAAAATCTATTACTTATTATAAATAAAAATATAAAATAGCAAAATTAGGTAACAAAGCATATTAAGTTACGGATTTATTTATTTGTTAAATAATAAAATATTTTACAAATTGAAAAATGTTGTACTTTTTGTCCCTGCATTGAGGTGTCCGCTGGTTTGATTTTGTCTCAGAGCCCGTAACAGCTTTCCACGGGCCTGGTCCTGATGCAAGTTCTAATTCAGGACCCCTATCATATTTTTTTGATGTTGTCATTAAGCCTCATTGTTCATTTACAAGTGATTCAGGATATATAACAAGATAAATGTAATTGAAAATATTTTTTTTTTAATTTTAGATTTCTTCTTCGCATCCAAACATTAACAATAGCCCTCCCTAGCTTTCGATTCATGTCAAGTCATTAATTTGGAATCGGAAAAGATTTTTAATTATAAGAGTTCTAGTATTTTTGAGATATTTTGAAATAAGGCGGTCAAGTACTAGTGGGCTTCATAACTTATAACTCCCAAAATTTCTGAAATATAAAATTCTTTCTTATTTTTTGTTGATAAAGAGAGATTGTGTGAATTAGTGGAAATTTTTCAAAATTTTAAGCTAGTCAGTTCTAAATGCCGACAGGTACAAAAATCGCCTAAAAAAGGGCCAATTGGGAGTTCTCTTATACAGTTATTAAGAAAAATTATCATTAAAGAAAATAAATTTAAAAAAAGATGTAAGGTAAACACCCCAGTAGTGGACCATGCGCTAGTAATGGACCTTTGGGCAGAAAAGTTGATAAAATAAGAATTTGTTACTTTTAGCAGCGTCAATTTTAAATGTATATTCAAGTTGTGATATCTAGCAACCAAGCTGTGCTGCTCGAACACGTGTTGTTAAAGAATTTGTATGCTGATAGCACGCGACTCGTGAATAAAAATAAGAAATACTAGAAAATATTTAATTTAAAATATATATTCAATGTTACTTCATTCAATGGAGTGCTCAAAAAGTATTGTTTTATCAGAACTTACTTTCTTTTTTGAAGGGGTGTCTCAAATCTATGTTTACTTCTCTGCATATAAGAAACAGCAAATATTAAAAGCATACGCATATTTAATAAATAAATAAATACGAATATGAAATTTTAACACAGTGAATGATAAATTAGTGCTGTGACAGAGGATGATGAAATTATAAAGCAGGGGTGTCCAACCCTATGGTCTACACGGGCCACATTTGAAAAAAAATTGTCTCGGGCCGCATTTAAAATATACAAATTCTACCGTTTATATTAATAAAAAAAAAACTACTCCAAAATAAAAATACTATTATACCTATAAAGAAAATAATAAAAAATGGCATAGCACAATAATCTTTGATTTTTATTTGTTCAGAATCTTTTGTTTTAAATCTTAATTATGAAACATTAAGAAGTTTTAATTTCTGAAATAATAAATATTTTAGAAAATTTAAATAAATGAGATGAAGATTGGTATTTGAAAAATAATGAACTTTATTATTATTTTTTTATCTCATAGAGAGTTATAATTTTTTATTTTTCCGAAATTTTATTCTCGAAAGATTCAATCGGGAAGTGTGCAGGTAAAAAATGTATATCTAATGAAAATGGAGTCGAAAATAAACTAAAATGGTGATTATTTTTCAGGAAATCTTGAAATATAGGTCCAGATTAAAAATTTAATATAAGCACTTTTATTTTTTGAAAACTTTTCAGTAAAAAATTATTAGGGCAAATACCTTTTCTAGTAAGTACATATAAATCTCAATGTTTTAAGTTTATGATATGATGTTGAGCCACATTCATTGCACTGTCTGGGCCGCGGGTTGGACAGCCCTGCTATAAAGGTTCCTTTAGTAACAATACGATCTAAAAATGAAGAATATTTGGATTCTCTAAGAAAACAATCGGATTCATTTCTGCACGATGAATCATTATAAAATTGTTTCCATAAGAATTACGCAGTTCTGAATTCTTTTGGTTAGAAAAACAAATAAAAAGTTTTTTTCTTTTTAATGAATGCAAATTTGTGACGTGGACCAAAGAATAAATAAGATGTATCAAGCTTTCAACCCCTTTTTTCAACCACACTCTCCAAACATATAAAATTCCTTCTGTTGTCAGCTATTTCTTTTACGTGCAAATATTTCTCTTCTGGAGCGTTTTTTGTGGAGGGGATAATATTTTTGAATGGTTGTGAGTTTTTTAACCCAGAGGAATGCGGCGCCTGGTGTTTATGGCGGATTGCGCATGTGCCGTCTATATGCAGGTGAGAAGTCGAAATGCCGCCGTGCGCTCAGTCCGAATTTACCCGGCGAGCTGTCAACATCTCGCTCTGGTCTTGGGTGACATCGCCTTCAACACGACAGAGAAAATCCGCCTCGAACATCGGGGGGAAATGGCAAAAAGCTAGTCCTCGCCAATTTCCTACTCCTTTCTTCTTTATCCATTCCAAGTTAAGTAGTAGTGGTGATAAAGAGAGAGACTCATCTCAGGCAGAGACGATGGTGTTTGAGGAGCGTCCTTCAGCCCTCGCGGCTTCAGGAGGCGCCGTCGCAGCAGCCCCAGGAGAAAGGTAGGTCGGGGATCAACCGACGCTCATATGACTCAACTCCAGGCTAAAATCGGACACAATCGAGTAACGAATGCATCGGGATGAATCTCCCATAAATAAATATCCTTTGGAATTCATCCTCCCTGATTCCGAATGAAATACCACTGTTCTTAAATTGGTCAACTTCTACGTGAACTGACACTACTCACAGCCGTTTCTTAAAGAGAAACAAAGAGGTTGTCCTCTGCTTGATTCAAATAAACATACACATATTGTCGCTGATCTTACAAAACCTCGTAAGTCATAAATTCATTATTTGCCAGAAATCAACAAAAACCATTTTAAACATGCATACATTCAAATACAATGCAATATCTATTATTTGTCCGTAGCGCGAAATTAAATTGGAATGGAATAATAAGGTTTCAATAGACAGACGCGACGTGAAAAGTTGGTCGGTATAAACGTAAAATACGTATTTGACCAAAAATCGGACTTACGAGGTTTTGTAAGATCAGCGACGATATATATATATCAAATATTAATATGTATAATGTATATATATAAAGCATTTGTTTGAGATAATAGTTTCGAAAGGCTTGGCCTTCATCACCAGTATTTTTAATTGTGTTTGAATAACTAGCTTGCTAGGAAAACAAATTTTCAATATCCAATTGGTGATTGAGCCCATAAGAAATAATAGATAAAATATTTCTAATTAAAAAAACTGATGATGAAGTGCCAAGCCTTCGAAACTATAGTCTCAAACAAATAATATATATATATAGATATAAGCGCGTTCTTACTAGTTAAAACGCGTTTCGCTGAATACCTTTATGGCAACTAGAATTTACTGATGTTGGTTGAGTTTGGTACAAAGGTCTAGAAACTTCATTTTTGACCTTCCGGCTCATTTCGTGTATTTATTTTCAAAGTTTTTTAAATTAAAATGTCAAAAATTAGAAAAAAAGTTGTAGAGCATGTAATTTTTAACATTTTCGTTTAAAAATTTTTGAAAACAAACAGGAAATGAGGAAGAAGGTCAATGAAGATTCTAGACCTTTGAACCAAACTCAACCAGCATCACTAAACTCTAGTTGGGTTGCCATAAAGGTATTCACCGAAACGCGTTTCAACTAGTAAGAACGCGTTCTTACTAAAAAAGGGTTTGACTATAACATATTTATATACCTATATATACATGGTATTTATATTTGCCTCAACCAGAGGTTTTTCTTTATGATTCAACAACCCTGCTACTCTCGGCAAAATAAAATATTTTCAATTACAGTCCTTTTCTAGTTGGGATAGAGGGTTATATTTTTCAACTCTCCCATTAATTTCCGTGGCATTGAGAGAGAGATAGCTGTAAAATGTCATCAACACTCAGTGTATAATAAGATGCTCACCAATCTAAAAAACCTTGCAACATGGTCCTTTATTTTGAGATTTAATCCTTTCAGAAACTTTCAGCATTTTAACCTCATTTACTGCTGTTTTAATTAATTGATAATAATAACATGCACCGGTGTATAGCAAATTTTTTAGGCGGCTGGTGTTGTTTTGGGAGGAAGGCTGTCATTTTCCCTCTTTATATATAAATATAAAGTATTAGATATATTATAAATTTGCTACCAGTCAGATTGAAGTTATAAAGTATCATACATTTCAGGAGGGGCTATATGGTTTCATAATGTATAAACGCCTTTTGCCAGTCTAACGAAATAAGATTTACAAACTAATATATGATTCGGCTTTTAGCTATGGCGTTTCGACTATTTCCTTTTTTTTTTTTACATGAATCTTGAATTTTTTCATTAAATTAATTAATTAATTTCCTTCTAAAACCTCAAAAGATTTCATATCACTTTGAATTCAAATTAAATCGAACTAATTCATCTATAATACATCTATCCTCAATAGACTTATTCAGACTTAACAATTTTATGTTTTCATTCTTAAAAACTTCAACCCTCTAAAACTTGGATAAACAAAAACTTTTACATCAACTAAAATTCTTGAATATTCATACAAAATTACCCTACTCTCATCCCTTATTATCTATTAATTTCTTAGAATGAAAATAAAATGTATAATAAGCTCTCCAAGTATTTGGATTAAAGTTCATCATAAAATATGTATTCAAATATATTCATAGATTGTTATTAATTAAATGAATTAAGCCAGCCAAATGCAAGTCGTACTTGCATACCTGGCGAGGGTTACACAGTTTGTATTTTTCCAAATACTTGATATTGATATTTTAAATTCGTTTTCACTTCTAGCTAATAAAGAGAAGAGGAATTTGTGAAATTGTTCATAATTTTAAGTTAAACCACTTCTAAACGTCGACATGTACAGAAATCACTAAAAATTTCCACTTTGTTCCCCTCCATGCCGTCATTTTAAAGTGAATTAAATATAAAAAATATCCTGATTTTTCATAAGGAGATCTATACTGGATACCTCATACCCAATGATATTTTTTTAATTACACAAAAAATTCGATGTCCCCCCTCTCACCCAAAAAAAATCATAAATAAAAATGTTAATATGATTTTTGATTTCACTGTGAAAATTATTACATAAAGGATTTTTCAAAATTGTTTCGAAATATTTTAATGGGTGATTTTTCACCAATAATTAAGGGGGGGGGGTCTTTCATATAATGTTTTGTTCAAAACCCCTTCCTCTCCATGTTACAGCCCTCTAAACTTAGGGGGAGAAAATTGTTTTTATTTAATATGTACCGTATATCCACTATGGAAGAATTTAGAAGAATGAAATTTAGCAGATAACTGATGCTAATAAAATGGCAGTTTTTTACGATTTTTGCAACGCTAAAATATTTGTCATTTTGACTTCATTTGACACCAGCCTACTTGATTTTTTTGACAAATAATAACCAATCTGTGAATTTATGTAAAAAAGGTTCGAGTTTTATTTTAATTTTTTGTCATCAAACAAAAATTTTGAGAAAAAGTCAAAACAAAAAAGTTGCAGATTGAATACGTCTTTTTAAATCAAGTTTTTAAATAGAAAAATGTAGACCCATTAAAAAGTTTTGATGCAAAATATTATAGGGGTTGTTTTTTCACCCCCTTGTGATAACATTTTAGGGGTAAAAAAATTGTCAATGTGAATATTCAAATAAAAACAATTTTTCCCCCTAACTTTAGAGTCCTGTAACTTGGAGGGGAAGAGGTTTTGAACAAAAAATTATATGAAATACCCTCCTTAATTTTTGTTGAAAAATCACTCTTTAAAATATTTCGCATCAATTTAGAACCACCCTGTATAATTTGACTTTCTGAAATGGCTTAACTTTAAATAATGAAAAAATTTCAAAAATTCTTTCACTCTCTCCTTATCAACAGAATAAGATCGAATATGAATGATATCTCAAGTATTTTGGAAAATAAAAACCTACGGTACTTATTTATTTTAAATTTCAAGATTTTAAAAATGCCCCTTTTTAGTGTTCCAATCAAAAATAATAATTAAGGGTATAGAAAGAATTAAAAGTTGATTCCTATCATCTGCCAATAATATACTTGTATAAATATACTGTAGGGATAGTTAAAACCGAGGGGTGAACCGCGACCTAAAATCGTGTAAACCTACTTCCACTACTACTGTCATTTACAAGTAGAAGACAATAGATGGCAATAGACTATCTAATAAATTCTAATAAATTCCAAAGTAATTCCAAATAATTCCAAAGACGGTGTACATTTAATTCCGATCGCGGTTCACTCCTCGGTTAAAACTTAATTAAAAATAGACAGGGTATAAAATAAAAAAATTTAAATCTTTTTCACGACTCTCCATCCACGCCAGATAGGACCGTCTTAGTAACATAGTAAATTTAAATATCATAAATTAATGTATTTTTTTATTGAAGGAGACAATAAAAGAGTGTGTCTTCTGGTGGAATTATAAATTATATTTATTTATAACGAGACTATAGTTTCCGAGGGCTTTGCCCTCTTCAATAGTCTATTACAATGGATTCACAGGAATGCAAAAGCCCTCGAAACTATAGTCTCGTTATAAATAAATAAAATTTATAATTCAGCTGAAGACACACTCTTTTTATTGTCTCCTTCAATATAAAAAATTCTGCTACTCTCGGCAAAAAACTTTCAATTTAGTATTTTTTATTTTAATTATCTACAGAAATTAAATGACATTTTCTGCATTTTTGAACCCGAAGTACTAAAGTTAGAGAGTCCAAAATTTAATCAGTTTTCGGCTTTAGAGAAATGAATACCACCAAAGCAAACTTTCTGACTTTGTTCTTGAGTTATCGTGTGTATCGGAATTCAGACAGACACACAGACACACAGACAGAAACACAATCATGGTTGAATCTTCTCGTTTTGGACATTTTTAAACACAATGAGCAAAAAATATGATTGAATTCAATACTAAGGTCGATCGTACCGAGCAATCATTAAATTATAAATTGCAAATATATGGGATATGATCTTTGATAAAAATTATCTCAGGATTGAAGCTTATAACTTATTTAATATCACGTTTAAAATAGAGCCTTGAAAATAAATAAAATAAGATATAGGGGAGGTATTTTTTGATTAATTACAAAAGTACATATATTGTTGATAAAATGGTTGGTTAAAAATAAAACCAATGCCCTATTTTATATAAAATAAAGTTGAAAACTAGGGCGTCTTCCCCCAGGCTACTATACATATATTATTATATTAGAAGTTTAAAAAACATTTAAACATGAAACTCATCTCCTTTTAAATAAAGTTATTTAGTATGTCGGTCTGTTATCTTTATGATATACAAATATTTTACTTAATAAATCCTACTGCTTCATTTGAATGCATTTCTATTTAAGAAAACTAGCTATATCGATCTTCGCTCTTGTTTCAAGTAAGTAAAATGAGTGCCAGAGCCAAAGGTCATTCGGTGGCTACCAATGACCACTTTAACTCTCTTGCGATTTTTACAAAATATTATATAAAAAAATTATATTTATAAAATATATTTTTTTAGTCTATTTTCTATTACAATAAGCTAAATCAATATACCTATTCTAATAATATCAATAAATTCTAAAATTAACGTTTTGAAAATAAATGAAATTCTGTTATGATTTTATTTTTGGGTGTCCCAGGTGAGATGTCATTATATATTTGTTAAAGTGTCATTGAATGACTTTCAGATTCTTTTAGAATTTTTTTAGTTATTCACTAGGTCACTTGTTTCATGTGTTATTTTTTAAAAATTAAATTTAAATAATAGCGTGTTGCATACCCTTTTTTTGATTTGTTCGTTTAGCCATGGTGACTGCTTTGGAGGTAGACTTGGATTTTATATTGATGAATTGTGAAGTAAGATAAAGTTTTTTGTAGGTAGAAAGAAACCAAAGGTGACTGTTGCATCGTTCAAGTTTCATTAAAATTCTTCTGTATTAGAGACATGAAATAAATGACCTAGTGAATAACTTACAGTAAATAATAATTTTCTCAAAAAATATTTTACTTTTCTTTTATTACTTAAAATAAAATATGTTTCACCTCTCACCAACACCAGACTCTCTAAAAATTAATTTTTTTTAGTATTAAACTGTAATTTAATAACTTTTTTTTTTGGAAAAATGACTACTTACCTATAAAATTTATTAATATTCAGAGATTTTCAATTTTCTTTTTATTTAAAGTTGGATTGGAAATAAAAGGAGAGGGAACAAAATTTCTGTTTAAGAGTGTGACTATGGAGGTTTGGATTATTCTAGGGAAATTTAGCTCCGACATTTTAATATTTAATATAGGTATATATAAGTGGCGGTTGGTGACTTTTCAACCAGGGGATGCTGTCCAAAAAAGTACCCTTCATTTAAAATTTATTTTAATCTTTTTTTTGGAAATTTCATCTAATCAGTATCATTTCGTTATTTTTCAAATTTAACATTATATTTTTTTTAATTATATTTTAGCACTTTCGTCCCAAACGGATACTGCTTTGTGTGAATGAGGGTAGGAGTCAGAAATTAATTCTTGTGACTTCAACTCCACAGTCCCTGAGATGGAAATCGACCCTTTTTCTAAAATGAATAAAAAATAATTCATTTCAATTGCACCTTGAAACTATGCAACAATTTTACTTCATTTCGAGAACCAATATAAGAGTTCTTTTCAAAACAAAAAAATGTTTTTTATAGAAATATTTGAAATAACAGATAATAATTTGAAAATTTAAAGATCCTCCTGAAATTGTAAAGTCGACCTTATATATTTATGAAAATTCTCTAAATGTTTGAAATGTTGAGAGAGAGGCTGAAATTGAGTTTATGGGCCGTCATAAGCAAACATGGCCGCCACTCAACGCCTGTAGGGTATTCCTCTTCTGTGTTTAAGAATACAGATGGTTATATAAGCACTAGGCGCAAAATGGAATATGGTTAAAATTACATGTAAATTATAAAAGATTACATGGCTGTGTAGTGTGTATACTAGATTCTTCTGTCACTGGCACCAAAAGTCTATGCAAAATTTCAGCTCAATCGGTTGGGTGGAACTGGTTTAAACCCAGGGCGCTGTCGAACCTAAATCCGCCATTGGCTTTAATAAATCATTTTAATCTCTACATTACTTAGAGTTTTACAAAATATATTTATTATCCAAGAGATATGCTCTATATGGTATGTATCCTTATTCGGAATCTAAATGAGACTATAATTATTAGAAGCTCATTAAGAAGAATAAGGATGATCTTTAAAATTTACTTAACTTTAAATTGACGTTGTAAAGGGCGACATAGTTTTCTTAGTGTATAATATATTATAATAGAGATCGAATGTTTCCTACATTTGATTCGCGATTGAATCGAATGTAAGTGATTTTTGTCAAATATTGAGTGAAAATAATATCTGAACTTATATATTTCTAACTTGAAATAATGATGTTAAATAAATTTATAATTTTTCTCATTAATATATCAAAGAATAATTGAAATATCAACGAGAATTGTTTTGACTGCGCTTTTTTGAAAAAGATATATAATATATCTCGCGAGACTACTGCGGATGATGCTATTGGAGTTTGCGAAGTCTTAAGTCTGGAACAAGAGATGTGATCCATTTAGCCACAATCCAGACTTAAGACTCCGCAGACACCAATAGCATCATCCGCAGTAGTCTCGCGAGATATATATCTTTTTTCAAAAAAGCGCGGTCAAAACAATTCTCGTTGATATATCAATTATTCTTTGATATATTAATGAGAAAAATTATAAATTTATTTAACATCATTATTTCAAGTTGGAAATATATAAGTTCAAATATTATTTTCACTCAATATTTAACAAAAATCACCTACATTCGATTCGCGATTGAATCAAATTTAGGAAACATTCGATTAATTAATGTAAAGCATCTAACATACATGCTAATAAGATCGGGCGCTCTGGGCTGGGAGATTGAATATATAACATCTTAGATTTCAAATTCATTTAGTGATCCATCCATGTCATGCGGGCTATACGTAAAATGACGTTGGATTGTGGTTAAATGGTTCACATCTTATTCTCTTTTGGTCCAGACTTAAG
Source organism: Forficula auricularia (assembly GCA_024734495.1). Classification (NCBI taxonomy): domain Eukaryota; kingdom Metazoa; phylum Arthropoda; class Insecta; order Dermaptera; family Forficulidae; genus Forficula; species Forficula auricularia. The sequence continues at coordinate 17,418,323 of JALMQS010000187.1, read as the reverse complement.
ATTCCGCAGACTCCAATAGCATCATCCGCAGTAGTCTTGGGAGATACATATCTTTTTCAAAAAAGCGCGGTCAAAACAATTCTTGTTGATATATCATTTATTCTTTGATATATTAATGAGAAAAATTATAAATTTATATAATAGAGATGTTTTGTAGCGTTTTTCTTTTTGAATAAAAATATGATGGTCCTTTTCTATAAAAATGCTATATCGTCGCTGGTCTTACAAAATCTCGTAAGTCCTAAATTCATTGTTTGCCAAAAAACAAGAAAAACCATTTTAAACAATTCTACATACAAATACAATGCAATATTTATTATTTGTCCGTAGCACGAAATTAAATTAGAATAGAATAATAAGGTTTCAATAGACAGATGCGCCGTGAAAAGTTGGTCGGTATAAACGTATAATACGTATTTGACCAAAAATCGTACTTACGAGGTTTTGTAAGATCAGAGACGAAATAAAGAATTTTTTCATCCAAACATCTACTAAATTTGGTGGTTTGTTTATTAAACTGTGCATCTTTCAGCAAATCTAGATTTGACTTTCTAAAAAATTTCAATTAAAATGATTCTTTTGTTTTTGGTACTTTTTTTGTTTGAAATTCTCAAATGTTTAAAAGAAATTCTAACAAGTTTATTAATAAATGATGAAGGATCTTTCTGTTTTTCTGGAATTCTGTTTATTCTCCAGTTAAGTTTTTAAATAGATCGGAATGGTCCATTTTATTTTCTTCAATGAGTGACTTGTTATTTTCATGTTTATTCAATTCTCAAGAACAAATCGTATACTCGTATTATGTCTATTATATCTATGCATTTACATTCCGGAAATATTTTGAAAAACAAGAAATCCAAGAAGATAATTACACGACGAAAGAAAAAACAAATAAATAAATAATTCCTTTAGATAACATCTAGGCTTTCATAATATTATGAGCTATTTTTTTTTTATAAATGTCTTGTATCATGATAGATTGAGTCAAATGAGCTGGAATCTTTTTATATGAGCTGTATCGACGTTAGTCAGGACGTCCCGTCTCTGGGTGTCTTTTAGTAGCGTTCTGCACGAGGTGTCTGGGAGACACTAATTGTCCTGATTATGCAAACTTGAGAGTATAAAAGTTGATAAAATTACTTAACTGCGTGTTTTGAACGCAACCTATAACTAATTAAATATTAACGGGATTTCTTCTTCGTCTTCATTATAGACATTTCGTCTGTTCTTAAAAACGAAATGCGTGTCGAGTTGGAGTACTTGTACTCCACCTCAGCAGGTAACCGGAAGCCAGACATCGTGGCGAAGGATGCGTCGGGGGTGGTTTGGGTGGTAGACGTACAGATCGTCTCCGCACTGGCTGGACTGGGTGTTGCCCACCGAAACAAAATTGAGAAATATAGGGGCAACTCCAGTTTGGTGAGCAACATTGCGGGGGGGCCTCCGTAAGAGTCGAGGCGATCACACTCTCATGGAAAGGAGTGTGGTGGCATAAAGCGGTGGCATCCCTCATCGCCTTTGGTATAACCCAAAAGACTATAATAGACATCACTTATAGGGCGATGAGGGGTTCTCTATTAAATTGTTATTCTTTTAATAGTAGGACATATGGGTCACAATTCGCCAATGTGAAAAAAAAATTAAACCCAGTGATAAGGGTATTTTACCCAAGTCAGTTAATGACCCGCCCTATGAAATTTTAACTTTATTATAAAATGGCACTGTAAATAATATATATAACTGAATTTGTACCTTTTGTCCGTAAGGGGAGGCCCCCTCCTGCGTGGCCCAATAAACAAAATAGTAATAGGTGCATATGGTACACACGCCTCAAGTCTCCATGGAAGAGGAAGCCCATCTTTCTTTTCACATCTTCGGCGGTTTGCTCCTTGGACTCTTGTCTGATGGCCTTCTATCCATGGTTATTCTGATTAATCCTTCCTCTTTTGCTCTATCCGCATGTTGGTTCCAATACCGATCTTTTGTCCATTTCATGATATCTTGGACCCCTAATTGGTCCATCACCTCTTTATACAGGTTGCGATCGCTAAAAGCAAGGCATCAAAGATATTTTAATGTTATCACCTGTTCAATCATCCTGTTTTTGAACTCAAGTTTGCAGCGGTTCTATAGAGACAAGCAATTTTATTTTCTCGACAAAGGCTTGAATATTAAATTTCCCTGCGATCTTGCCGAATTGGTGGAGGAGTCTCTGTAGATTGTCTTCAGCAATAACGACGGCGTCGTCAGCGTAGCATACAATATCTTTTTCTCATAGGTTGTAGCCTAATGGAGTTTGATCTCCTTAAAGATGATTTGTCCTCATTATAGGGGCTGCCCACTGGCTTTGTATAAATATACTATATATATATTGATTTAGATTAATTTGTAACAACGCTAAGAGAAATTTCTCTAAAAAAATTTCCCTCTTGACTAGAATCGAACCTACGAACTCTTGAACTAAGGTCATCTGCTTTAACCACTCGACCAATGTAAGATTATTATTTATACCATGATTTCTATTACTAAAACTATAAATTTTTGATTTAGACTTTGTGTCGAGATAATATTGTATTCATTTGAACTCGAATGAAAATGAAAAAACACCAATTGATTTTAAATTAAAAAACATTGAATATATATTAATTAACGAGGCAAATTTGAAATATAATTGTCAGTTTGGATTTTAAACTGACAGCTCCAATTGATTTTCATTAACCAGGCAAATTTGAAATATAATTTTAATTTGCACTCGAATTTTGAAATGAAAGACTCTAAAAGACTTTAAATTAAGAAACATTAAATATATTTTTTGTAATTAATTAAATTAATTGAACCGCGTAAATTTGAATAATTTCCATGATTCAGCCTGCAAATTTTTTGCAGTTCATAAATCATTTCATTATTTTTGTTTTGAAAAGGAAAAATGAAATTTAAATTTAAATTTAAATATATTCATAATTATTCCTCCCCCCCCCCCCGCCACTCAAAAATTAAAGAGGCGAAACTTTTAAGAACCGAGACGCTGCCCGCCAGGGCACCAGCCCGGAGGGCCGAGCTTCGAGGGCGTGCCGAAGGCACGCACGAAAAGCTCGTTATATATAATGATGAAAAGAAAACAGAATGCTTGCTTGGGTTATTCGATAACACTAAAAATTAGAGAAAAGAGAGCTTTATGAAATATTTTAGTGATTGGAAGAACTAATGAACATGTTCACGATTATTTGCAGGCACGGGTGATGGTTGAGGGAGATCTTGGATGGTGAATTAGGAAAAATTATTTATAATATTTTCTATGGATAGTAGAAGGATTGTTAGACATTGAAAATAATTGTTTTGGGATAGAAGTCGAGCAGCAAAAGAGGTTTTTTACAGATTTCGATGATTATGAAAAATATATTTTTAGGAGATAATTTATAATCGATTATCTTTAAGGTGTATATAACAGATGTCAAAACAAAAATAGAGAAAATAGTGTTAGGGCCATTCAATGGCTCGAGGGTCAGGTGGGCGGCCGAAGAACACAAGTCATACAAATCACTTTCAACTGAATAAACAGTTGGTCTTATTGTTTCTTTTGGCATCTCGTTTAAAAAATGCTTCCTCCCTCCTTCGTTCGCTCCTTATGTTTTACAACATCTCTCACCTCGGCGTATGTAATCAAGCAAAAGTGTATTTATAGATTCTTACAACGTTTTTCATGCATCTTTATCATGATAAAATTTAGAAATTTAATATCTTCTAAATAATAGGGCATGTAGTTAAAAAAATGTTTTTATTTTAAAATTAATAAAAAGTAAAAAATATATTTGTCTTTACTAGAACGTTTTTATTTTTAATCGACTTCAAAAAAGGAGGAGGTTCTCATTTCGACTGATTTTTTTTTGTCTATGTTACTCGATTTCTTCGCCAACTATGAACCGATTTTGATTATTTTTTTTTGTATTGGGTTCAGTATAGTTTCCGATTGATACCATATTAATTTGATCATGTTCTGATGATTTTTACATGAAATCACTTTTTGAAGTATATAATGAACTATATAATGACAAAATAGCGGAAATCTCCAATTCATATAAGCAAATAATCGAAATTATAATACAAAATCTTTTATTAAAAAAAATCTTAAAACGTTCATTTAAAACCCGCTAACCTTTCGAGAGAATTCCTCTATTTATGAATTGAATCTTATTATCATTTTCTGATTCATTCGCACGAATCTTTCTCTTACGAGATGCGTGCAAGGTATTATCTTAAGTAGTTTTTATGGAATTTTTGGTGTTGGTACTTGGTGAAACATTTTTTAAAATTATTGTCAACATCATAAAAAGAGAAAAATAAAAATAATTTTTAGAAAAAAAAGGGACTTCGAAAAAATTAAATGCAACAAATAAAATAATACAAAAATCAAATAAATGCACTAAAAGGTATAAAATAATTATCTAATTTATTTATTTATTTTTATTTATTTATTTATTTATTCATTCATTCATAATTCTTACAATTTAACTTTACACAATGTTCTGAGGCAGTTTGCCTCATATGAGCAGTAAAAAAGAATAATTAACATAAAACAAAGAAGAGAAAAATAAAAACAAGTGTGTGCGAAAAAGAAAGCTCCAGCGAAAGGAAGGTGAGAGAGCCAGTAGGGGGAAAAGATACACCATAAAAGAGAGACGCCAAAAAAGAGACGCTCACTCCCGAAACCGCCCCCGCGAATACATGCCAAGAGACCACGATTGAATATAAGTGATGATGAAGATGAACCGGTGAATGAAGGTAATGAATTCCACAGTCGGGCAGCAGTGACAGTGAATGACCTATTCACCACCTCGGACCGGTGACTCGGAATATGAATACGATTTGAATCAGCCCGAAAAGCGCGATTATGTATGGATGATTTAAAATTGAACATCTTATAGATGTATTCGGGCTGATGTGATGTGAAAATTTAGTTATAACTAAACGACGAAATTTTTACATGAAATCACTTTTTGAAGTCGGTGCTAAACAAACTATATAAGGGAGCTTACGCGATGTTTTCTTCATTACCTCCCCCTCCCCCCAAACGTACTGAGTAAGATCCGTCGAGTGCGATTCATAAAATATATGTTTGGCACCGACTTCAAAAAGTGATTTCATGTAAAAATTTCGTCGTTTAGTTGTAACTAAATTAGATAATTATTTTATACCTTTTAGTTCATTTTATTTGGTTTTTGAGTTGTAATAGTTTATTTGTTGCATTTAATTTTTTTGAAGTCGGTTTTTTTTCTAAAAATTATTTACTCATCTCACTATTGATATCTTTCGGATTTTAAAGAAAAATTTATTTTCTACTTATAATATAATTTCACATTAAGTGTATTTTCTGATCCTAACTCATTTAATTTCTCAAAGAATTTTTTAATAACTATGCAAAATTCAAAGTTTGCGTTTTAATAGCTGCTCAATATTAAAATGTCCTGAATTCAAAATAACTATTTTTTCTTATTATCTCGAGGATAAACTTTGAAATATGCGTAATGAGGGGTTAAATGAATGAGAGAAGAAAAATCCAATTTGGCATCTGCTGAATTCTAATTAGACTTGTCATAAAAATAACTTAAAAAAAACCATGTAGGAAAATATTAGTTCAAGATGTCATTCTGCAATCAACCAGAGAATGAATAGAATAAAGGAGAATAAATAAAAATGTAAAGTGAAAAAAAAATTGTTTATGTTATTCTCAAGTTTCGAAACACATAATTTGCTTCGAATTTTATGCGAAATGCCAACAGCTAGAGGTAATATTCCACTTTAATAAACAAAAACAGCTCTCTGTGTCATTTCACGCAGAATATTAAAAATAAATCAATTTTAAAATACTTTTAACATGATTGATGAATGAGGGTCATTCGCCTTCGCTATTCAGACGAAAAGAATGTCAAAGTCAAATCTAAAAACCCGAAACCTGATGAGAAATAAACTGCAACGGATCGTTGCTAAACTTTATCCAAATTCATTTGAAATATTAATATGTTTGTTCCTTTATTATTAATCAGATATCACTTGCAATTTGTAGTTCATATTGACATTAATTCAAAAATAATTCTCATTTAAGAGTCGAGGAATAACCATTCCACATTGGATTTTTGACATTTCGGTTATTATTGTAACCATTGCTGAAGACAGAGGAATTGACTTAAAATCAAAAATAGCCATCGATTCTCATCTAATACTTGAGGAATAACAATTCTACATTGGATTTTTGACGTTTCGATTATTATTGGTAACCATTGCTGAAGACATGGAGGAATCGACTTAAAATCAAAAATAACGATCGATTCTCATCTAATACTAGAGGAATAACCTTATTGCATTCAATTTTTGATGTTTTGACCATTAATGGCAACCTCTACTGAAAACGTGGAAGAATCGACTTAAAATCAAAAAGACTAAATTCTTTTATGGCAAACAACTCAAACTTGAGTTGTTTACCAAAAAGAATTTAGTCTTTTTGATTTTAAGTCGATTCTTCCACGTTTTCAGTAGAGGTTGCCATTAATGGTCAAAACATCAAAAATTGAATGCAATAAGGTTATTCCTCTAGTATTAGATAAGAATCGATCGTTATTTTTGATTTTATGTCAATTCCTCCATGTCTTCAGCAATGGTTACCAATAATAATCGAAACGTCAAAAACCTAATGTAGAATTATTATTCCTCAAGTATTAGATGAGAATCGATGTCTATTTTTTATTTTAAGTCGATTCCTCCATGTCTTCAGAAATGGTTACCAATAAAAACCGAAATGTCAAAAATCCAATATAGAATGGTTATTCCTCAAATACTAGATGAGAATCAATCGCTATTTTTGGTTTAAAGTCGATTTCTCTATGTCTTCAGCAATGGTTAACAATAAAAACCGAAACGCCAAAAATCCAATATAGAATGGTTATTCCTCAAGTATTAGATGAGAATCGATGGCTATTTTTGATTTTAAGTCGATTCCTCCATGTCTTCAGCAATGGTTACCAATAAAAACCGAAATGTCAAAAATCCAATATAGAATGATTATTCCTCAAGTACTAGATGAGAATCAATCGCTATTTTTGGTTTAAAGTCGATTTCTCTATGTCTTCAGCAATGGTTACTAATAAAAACCGAAACGTCAAAAATCCAATATAGAATGATTATTCCTCAAGTACTAGATGAGAATCAATAGCTATTTTTGGTTTAAAATCGATTTCTCTATGTCTTCAGCAATGGTTACTAATAAAAACCGAAACGTCAAAAATCCAATATAGAATGATTATTCCTCAAGTACTAGATGAGAATCAATCGCTATTTTTGATTTTAAGTCGATTCCTCCATGTCTTCAGCAATGGTTACTAATAAAAACCGAAACGTCAAAAATCCAATATAGAATGATTATTCCTCAAGTACTAGATGAGAATCAATCGCTATTTTTGGTTTAAAATCGATTTCTCTATGTCTTCAGCAATGGTTACTAATAAAAACCGAAACGTCAAAAATCCAATATAGAATGATTATTCCTCAAGTACTAGATGAGAATCAATCGCTATTTTTGGTTTAAAATCGATTTCTCTATGTCTTCAGCAATGGTTACTAATAAAAACCGAAACGTCAAAAATCCAATATAGAATGATTATTCCTCAAGTACTAGATGAGAATCAATCGCTATTTTTGGTTTAAAATCGATTTCTCTGTCTTCAGCAAAGGTAACGGATAAGAAAACAACGCAGTTGCTATGATTACTCATAAAAATTCCTCCCAAATTTTTAGCATTTCACAGAGAGAAGCCTATCCATTCTTACTTAAGCAAGGCTAAATGAGCTATATTAAAACTTTCAAATGAATAAATTTTAAAGAATTAAAAAAATTAAAAAAGTACCATCTAACTCTAGAGTAAAGTACTTTAAAATATAATTTTACTAAAAACTTTATTTAACCTTTTTTGTGGTCCCCAAGGTACTTAATTAGGATATTAAATTTCATCAAAATTGGTTAAGTCATTTTCAAGATATTTAGAAAAAACTAAAAAAGTACTGAAATAAAGTACTAATGTTTGTGGGCCGATATGTACCAAAAACTAATCAGCGCTTCATTTTGTTAAACTAATGGTAGGTTTTCAATTTCATTTCAATCGGTGCAACGGTGTGGAAAAAATCGTGGGCCAAAAAAGCGATAACATACATCCATCCATACATACATACATACATCCGCACGCACTAAATGAAAAAATCGCACTTTTTGGCCTCTCGACGAGAACCCCATGTAATTTTTGGCAAAACCGTCACGTGCTAAAATTCAACCTAATTGAATACTACAATTTGTGACTTTATTTGAGTCCATGGGTTCCGTAGTCTTTACCTGAGGACCCTTTGAAGCCACGCTTGCCCCGAGAGCGATTGCAATACTTTACCCATGCTTTGCATTGGATAAAGTAAAAAGAATACATTAATTTATTAATTAATTAAGCAGAGCAATCAAACTACGATCAAAATTTCATTATACATCACTAACTCGTCTACTCTGATTAAAACTTTCATTTATTTGTATGTTAAAACTAACTGCAAGGCCCGGCTTCGGCGGCCCTCTTGCTAGCCAGGGGGCAATCCCCCTGCCCGCCCCCACACCACCACCATGTCCAGCCCCCGCCCCCACTCCACCACCATGCCAGGCCCCGCCCCCACTCCACCACCATGCCCAGCCCCGCCCCCACACCACCACCCCAACACTCCATTCCGCACCCTAACCTACTAATCCCCACAACCCCTCCAGCACCCCCACCCCCGCACCAGGCACCCGTTCCCAACCCCCGCCCCCACACCACCACCCGCACCCCATCCAACCCGGATCCCACCCCGTGCCCTCCAACCCTGCGCACCATACCCCCGCCTAGCCCCCTGCACCCCCACCCTACTCAGCCTTACTCCTCACCCCACCCCCATTCCACCCCCGCACCCACCCTCCACACCCAGTTTTTGCATTTCTAGCCTTCTAGTGACCCACAGATTATGTAAACAAAATTTGGTTGAGTTTAGCCCAATAGAAAGAATTTTCATTTTTTGACCCTTCCCCCATTTTGGGTGGTTAGTTTTTGCATTTCTAGCTCTCTAGAGGCCCAGAGATTATGTATACAATATTTGGTTGAGTTTGCTCCAAGGGCAAGAATTTACATTTTTCACCACCCCCCCCCCCCTTTTTGGGTGGTTTTTGGGGGAAATTTTTTTAAACAAAAGTTGTTCCCTACAACTTTGTTTATCATAAAATTTGCCGTAGGATTAATAGTTGTTTGATAATTTTCATTTTGTGCGCCCCCCAAACCCCCTTTTAGGGTCAAAATATCAAAACGTAAGTAGAAGACATCTGATGTAAATATGAAATTTCATAATAATCCCTTCAGCCGTTTTTACGTGAATCGTGAGCAACTTTTCGAAAACCATTGAAACTGACAGACATACATACATACAGACACACCGACATACAGACATACAGGAATTTTGTTGAGCGTGTTTTCGTTCATAACTTTGCTTGAAGCGTGTGCAACCAAAATTTGGCGTGATTTGGAGCAATGTAGACAAAACCCTAATTTTATATATATAGATATTCGTAAAAAATACTAAAATGAAAATGAATGAATAACATGGAAATCAAATAATTTTAAAGATTGTTTTTCCAACCCTCTTGTGGCTTGACATATTTTAAAACTAAAAGCAACATTTCTGTTTGCTGATTCACGAATGATGAATAGATTCAGAAAATAAATATTATTGCTAATGGTAATTTAATTATTTAAATTTACTATTTAAATTTGACCCACTTCTCTTTAAAAATTGTTTATTTCATTCATTAGCTACTTTTCGATGATAAATATTATCTTAATTAGGCCTTAAAGATGTCAAAATCTTCTACTCTTTTTTCGTTTCACGATTCTATTCTGAACTTTTCTAAGTGTAATACCATCTGACATCAATACCATTTAAAAAAAAGAAGATATTTAAAAAAAAAACTTGTATTTTTTCAGCTCATAAGCTACTACCGTTCAAGAACAATATTAAAACCATTAAATTTTTTTCTGATTTTCTACATTTTTCTCTCAAATGTTATGAATCAATGTAATCAATTTTGGAATTTCCTTTGTGAACTCCTGAAAATGGGCTTATACCCCGAAATATATAATATATTAGAGTTGTGCTAATCAAGCATCTGATCTTTTATTTTTGTGAAACCTACCTAGTATTTTATATTTTAAATTTTAAAAAGTTTCAAAAAATTTTCAAGAAACTTGATAAATCACTAATTTTTAAAAAAATCTTTAGAGCCGTTTTTGAGAAAATAAAAAAAAAAACGAAAAATCTTTCATGTAAATGTCCACATCCGGTCTTACGATTTCAACCAAAATCTTGCTGTACTCCTTCTAGCCTATATCAAGAACATCAACTTCGGGTTTTTCTATTTTATCCAAAATCTTGTTATACTTCTTGTAGCCTCTAGATAGCTTAAGTTTCAAATTTCAAGGCTCTGCGACTTTCCGAAGACGAGATATGAACGATTAAATTATTTATTTTACGACACTCCTAATTTACAACCTCTTCCTTTAATTCAATGGAATTAAAAATTTGACACAACTATTAACTCATGACACTTGATAAATACACTAATTTTTAAAAAAATCGTTAAAGCCGTTTTTGAGAAAATAAAAAAAAAACGAAATAAAGGAAGGGGGTGAAATTAGAAGTGTCGCGATGACTTCAAATAAATGAAAATGTGAAAGTCGTGTGGTGATTTTCTGTGTGTTTTATACACGTTTCAGACAGTATCAAAACGCAATTTTTTTTTTTGAAAATTCTGTATAAATCATGATTAATGAATTAATTATATATACCTACCGTTCTGACAATTTACTTTCACTTTAACAAATGACTTGTCTCTTTGATTTTAAATAAGTGTTATCTCCACGTTTAGGTTAAAAACGTGTACTGTTCCCAAGTCACGCCATATTATTTGATTATGTTAACACTGCTTTGATGTCAGTAGAAATTCGATTCTTCCTTCTTGAATAAAGAGCATTCTTTGTATATTGTTTTTTCCCTGGGCCATTGCCCAAGGTTTCCTTCCCTTGAGACAAAGAAAAATTACTCAATAATTTTTCTTTTGTAATTTATTAACAAATGATAGATCTCCATTAAAATTCGTCTAATTTAATGTGAAGTCATAAAATCAAAAATTATTGACAATATTTAAGCCAATATTTGCCATCTCCCGCGGTCTTCAAAGGAATTTACGCCCAGGGCAGCCAGCCAATTGTTGCGCCTAATACTTGGTTTCTTCAATATCTTGTCTTCGACCTCTCGTGCAACCGACTCTCACATCATCAAAAACCGTTCAGTGGTATAAAAATCAGTGGAAAAAAAAATTAAAGAAATTTACTTTATCTATCTATTTCAATGTATTTTATGGCTCATAAATTTCAGCTTCGTTTACTTTACACCCTCCTTTTGTACTTAAACTTAAATGTTGAAAATAAATATTTGCAATGTAAATCACTTTTTTTAATTAGATCCTAGAGAAAAAAAATATTATGTTCAAGTGATGTAAGAAAAAATCTAAAAACATTTTCGACGGATTTTATTATAAATTTATCAAGTGTGTGGAAATATAGGATTTTAAAAAAAGATTTTTATTTTAAGAAAAATTTACTCAAGGTATTGTACATGGTGTCCAAAATTATTATTAACGGATTCAATTTCCAAGTCACGTAAACAAAAAAATACAATAAGTGGTTCGAAGGCTGAATTTCTCGGGCGTGTCCGAGGTCGACAAAACGCGGACGTAATTAGAGACCAGCATTTCAAATGGATATTATGAATATTACATAATACGCTAGTAGAGTAGTAGGTACTTATACTGATTAGAAATGTTGAAAATTAGAATTGAATTAATTATTTGATTAAATAACCAACTGCCAAGCCCTTCTTCGGCGGGTATCTTAGTGGCCAGGGAGCTACGCCCTCTGGACTCCGCAGTGTGTCTTAAAATAATAATTTAATAATAATAAATAAATATTCTTATTGAAGCAATTATTTTAAATGAAATAATGTATACATTTTATTTGAGACTTCGATTTCGGAGATTACTTCCCCACCATCGACTGTACTTGATCTTCTTCTACCTTGCGATAATATTTTTAGTCCGAGTTTTTGAAGTTATACTTCTTTTGGCGCGTTTGGATGAGAGTGAATTTGTGACCTGCGCGCGCAGATGTCCCAAAAATTAACATGATGAAGTTGGCTACAGAATAGAATAAATAATATATTCCTTTAAATGACTGCAAGGAATCTAACAAAACGTGTTGTTATTTTCAAATTCAATAAGCCAGTTGATGGGGATGTGAAATATATTATTTATATTAATAATCAATTCTTAATAATTATATATTTATATAATTATATATTATATTTTTAAATGGCACCACTATTGATGCTGTGTTTACAAGATACTTATCTAACGTTTCAACAAGACCATTTACATCATATTTTAGCTACCACAATCCTCTTGTCACTCACCTGCCTATTCAATTATTACCAGAAGAACCTATGGATATAGCTTAGAATATTTTAAATATTTAAAAATTTGACTCGTTCACATGATAATTAATTATTGTTTATTTTGACTGTATAGCTATTTTTACTGAAATAAAACCTTTTTGATTAATTTTAATATTTTTTTTCGATCTTTACTGCAGTTTTGTTTTTTGAAATTTTTTTCAGACGCCAAAGAAGTATAACTTCTAACGCGTGTACATAAGTACACACACACTTTTTTTAATAAGAGGAAAAAATTGATGAAATAATAAAAACCTCTTTGCATTTTTTTATAAAAGTAACAGTGAGAAAAAATTATGGTATGATGAAAGATGAGGTGACAAGTCCGGTAGAGATCCACTATTAGAGGGTTTGGACTAGTTTGGGGTTTTTTCCGGGAGGGTGTAAAGTAATGATGCGTAGAGTCCTGGATTGTACTCTGAGACTCCCATTATCCTAATAATGCAACTCCTTCCTCCATAAGAATTTGAAGGCGCTCAGCCCCGTCTTTAGCCTTGATGAGCATCTTGAGAATATTTAGAATTTTTGCCAAAAATAATTGTTTGTTTGTAAAAAATAATAATTTACATTTCCTAATTTTAATAAATTTTATTTGTCATGAACTATTAGTGGGTTTGAAATTAAAAAAAATCACGTCGGCGTTGACGCGCAAGCCGATTTTAATAAGTATAGATAATGTTGTAACGATATTAAAAAAAAAAACTGTTGTGCCCAGCATTATACTTTCATTTTTACTGTTGTTAATGCGCGAATTTTGGTCAAGATTGATAATTACTATAAAAGAACCATAGCCGAAATGCTCTGAAGCTAAAAATTTTTGTTTTTGACAAGGTTTGGTTCGATCACATATGTGTACTGCATTTTGTGTATAACTGTAAGTTTAAACAACCAACTTGGTCAACTTGTAATTTTGTATAAAATATATCAATTAACATCTATTTGTAAATTTTGCAGCCTAATTAACTGAAGATGGCCAAATAAATTCAGGCCGAAACGTTTTATTAAAGGTGTTTTATTGAACACAGTGATTCCATCTTTGGCTGATACCTCCTCCTTCATCTAATACAGTTTCATTTTTACCTCTTTAATTAGGTACCATAAAATTAACAGTAAAATGATATATTTAAAAATATGGTGTGTGTACCACACAGCTTTGACTTACAACCTCTCAATGGAAATCATTATTTCGATTTCTCTCTTTCAAAATGGTCCATCGGAAATCAAGAACGCCTGAAGTAAAGGTGTCGAGCAATAATTATTTCCAAGAAAAAAACACCGACTTCAAAAATATTAAATGCAACAAATAAAATAATAAAAATTCAAAATTCAAATAAAATGCACTAAAAGGTATAAAATAATTATCTAATTTAGTCACAACTAAACGATGAAATTGTTACATGAAATCACTTTTTGAAGTCGGTGCCAAATATATACATTTTATGAATCACACTCGATGGATCTTACTTAGTACGTTTGGCGTGTAAGCTGGCTTATATAGTTTGTTTAGCACCGACTTCAAAAAGTGATTTCATGTAACAATTTCATCGTTTAGTTGTAACTTCTTCTTCTTCTTGTTTATAAACCTATAGGTTTGTTTCTTCCAGATCGTCATACCATCTTTTCTTGAGACGACCTCTACTTCTTATTCCAACCGGCTTGTTGGTCATCACTTTCTTTACCAGTCGGTCTTCTGGCATTCTTCCCACATGCGCGTACCATTCTGTTCTTCTTCTCTTGATCCATCCTCCCACCTTTTGTATTCCACATTTTTCTCTAATATCTTCACTCTTCATTCTATCGAGCCTGGTCACGTTCATTATCCTTCGCAATGTCTTCATTTCTGTTGTTTCCAATAATTGAGAAGTTTTTGCAGTGTCTGGTCTAGTCTCAGCTACGTATGTTAATATTGGACGTACCACGGTTTTGTAGACTCGTACCTTGGCCTCCGTTCTTAAATATTGGTTTGACCAGATTGCACTGTTAAGGCAGCCCGATATTTTCGATGCCTTTATTGCTTGATGTTTTACCTCTGATTCTAGGTCTCGATGAGAGGTGACTTGGATTCCAAGGTACGTGAAGGACATGACTTGTTCGACAATCGTATCGTATAGTTGTAGTTTACATCGGAGTGGTATTTTAGAGATTGTGAGAGTTTTGGTCTTCTTGGTTGACAGGGTGAGACCGAATTTATGTGCAACACAACTGAATTTATACAGGAGGCGCTGGAGGGAATCTTCATCTTCTGCAACGAGTGCTGCATCGTCTGCATAGCAAACGCATGTTAAATTCTCGTCCCCTAGGGAATATCCTTTTAGGTTTTTTATTTCTCCAATGATTTCATTCATTACTATATTAAAAAAGCAGAGGGCTAAGAGAGTCTCCCTGCCTAATGCCCTGTAGGGTACCTTTTAGTGCATTTTATTTTATTTTTGGGTTATTAATGTAGTTGTTGAATGTAATTTTTTTGAAGTCGGTTTCTTTTCTAAAAAATATTTTTATTTTTCTCTTTTTAGTGGTGTTAAGAAGAGAGGGTTATGATAATACCTTGCATGCATCTCGTAAGGGAAAGATTTTCATTTCATAATGGTTGTAGTATTATTTTTTTTTCATATTTACATGATTGAACACTTTCAGTGTATCCCTACATTCAAATTAATGTTAATAACTTAAATAAAAATTGATAAGTACCAAATTGTTGTAAAGGCATATTTCGAAAAAAAAAAAAATATTGAAAAAATTGAAATTATTCTTATTTATTATGTGCGGCCTTCAGAAATTTTTAAATCGGCACGCGGTGCAATTCAGGTTAGCCAGACCTGCATTAGATAGTATTAGCAGGTACTCTATTGCTCTAGAATTGCCCGTTTGCTTATTTCCAATTACAAATATTTAATAGATTTTTACTGATTAAAACTCGAGACTATTTCAAACGAGTCGAGACACGCATGGACAAGTTGAGTCTTGTTGGCGGATTAGTTTACAAAAAAATGTTTTCTCGAATATTTCGAATTAATTATTTTCTCTGATGAAAAAATATCAATTACGTAAAAAATAAATATCGATTTATAAGATACATATTATTTTCATTTGATTTATCTGAAAACCTTTCTTGAGAGTACAAAATGCCAATCTTGAAAGGTTTTAGTTAATGAGCTGAAAATTGGTACGCAAATACATTAGAATGCATCAAATTTTAGTTTTTTACCTGAAAACGTATTCTAAAACTAAAAAAATGCAAATCTTGAAAGGTTTTAGTTATCAAGCTGAAAATTGGTACGCACATATATTACAGTGGACCAAATTTTAGCTTTTTACCTGAAAACGTTTTATGAAACTACAAAATGCCAATCTTAAAAGGTTTTAATAAATAAGTTGAAAATTGGAATGCAAATATCTTACAAAGCACCAAGTTTTAGCTTTTTACCTGAAAACGGTTTCTGAGAGTACAAAATGCCAACCTTGAAAGGTTTAAATCAATAATCATTTTCTTTTTTTTTTAATTTTATCAATTATCTTTTTTCATCAAAAAATCGGTAGAATTAGTATATTTTATCTGCGGCCCGGGGCAATTTTTTCCTTCAAATGTGGCTCATATAAGCCAAAAGGTTGGACACCCCTGGTCTAGTCAATAACTAACTTCAATCTAAAATTGCATTGCCCTAGGACGTATCATTAAGTTTTTCAAATATTTTCGCTCATGCCTAATCAGCTCTCCTGCTTTAGATTCATTCGAAATAAATTTTATACACGTCAAAGAAATTAACATTCTTGACAAGTACATGGATTTTTTTTGGGGGGGGGGTGTAAGAGTTTATTTGTGATATTACTAATCTACCCAAGTCTTGATTTTAATCAAAATAAGAATTATACTAGGGATGAGCATCGATGGTTAAAATATCGATGTTGAGTTAAAATCGCCGTGGTATCGATAATATCAACCTGAAAACATCGATGTATTTTGACGGAAACCACCGATTTAAGAAAATTAGGCAAAATTAATAAATTAACTGAGTATTTTAAGAAAACTATCGTTGTAAAAAAATTGATGTTTTATTGAAAGCAAAATTCTGTCAAGCCGTTCTCAATGCCCAACTCAGTAGTAGTTAATTTATCAAAAATAATACAAAAAAAAGTACTGAAAATATTTAAAAACATCTATTAGTTTTCCATCGATGTTTTGAAAACATCGGCCATCGATGCTCATCCCTAATTTATACCAATTAAAGAATTATTATTAAGTATATATAACTAGATAGAAATGTTTTTTGCAGTAAGTAAAAGGGCTATGTTCAATTCCTAAGGAATTTTCTCTTTTTCTTTCCAACTTTGGATTGTTTTTATTTTTTTAAAGAGTGGCCATGGTGTTTGTGGGTGGTTGGTTAGGTTTAGTTGCATCTCTCTCTCTTAATTTGCCGTGTCGCCTCGACACCTCTTTGAAGAATGCAAATAAATGATCTAAATAATTAGCGTCCTTTTCCACGTCGTTTAATTCAAAATAGGTTGACTGATTCGTGTAGTTAATCAGTGACGCGACTACAAAGTCTTCCTTTGATTGAGGGGCAATCTAGTGTTGTATTCGCTCTTGACTTATATTCTTTAAATCGAAAAAAACTTTAATTATTTTAAAGTCGAAACCTTACATGAATATAAATTTAAAATTTTCGTCGCTTTGCTTACCACCCTTTATTTGATCTAGTAATTATTAATATTATATTGGGAATTTTAAGGTAGTTGTTTCACCATATGGGTTTTCTTAGGATTTTTTTGAAATTTAAACAGATTATTATTTAAATACCTCTGCATCGATTGGTGGCAAAACGGAATTTATGAACAAAATAGTTCCATATTACACTATAAGGGATACCGGAAAGTTTACATACATATTTAATTACAATTAAGAAACTCTTCTTACCATTGTTATAAAAAACTAAACCAACATTAAACACTAAGTAATAAATTTTTTAGGAAAATTTTAATTCATAGTTACAACACAGTTTCTGAGATAAGATTGAATAAATAATGAAAAATGTATAATGAAAAATTTACACTAAAAACAAGCTGGCAACAAAGCATTTATTTAACCTAAAAAGTGGGTTAACTTTAGTACTTATTTTGACGTTTTTTCGTTTCAGCCATTGTCGCAACAGCTTTCAATGGCTTATTAAGAACTTTTTGTTTTGTAAATCTTCCTTTATAATGTACTTTATCTGACATTTCTATGATAAAATATACACAAACTCGGACAGTGTTGCCAGATTTGTCACTATACGGGATACCGGAAAGTTTACATACATATTTAATTACAATATTAAGAAATTCTTCTTACCGTTGTTATAAAAAACTAAACCAACATTAAACAATAAGTAATAATTTTTTTAGGAAAATTTTAATTCATATTTACAACACAGTTTCTGATATAAAATTGAATAAATAATGAAAAATGTATACTAAAAACAAGCTGGCAACAAAGCATTTATTTAACCTAAAAAGTGGGTTAACTTTAGTACTTATTTTGACGTTTTTTCGCTTCAGCCATTGTTGCAACAGCTTTCAATCGCTTATTATGAACTTTTTGTTTTGTAAATCTTCTTTTATAATGTACTTTATCTGACATTTCTATGATAAAATATATACAAGTTCGGACATTGTTGCCATATTTGTCAAACGAGCATGAGATTGGCTAGTAATGGTACATAAACAGCAAAAAGTATTGGGCTTATGAATTATTAATCCTTATTGTCTGTTGTTTTACATATATACTCTAGCATTTACTTTTTGCTAGTATTGTCGCGAAACAACTACTTTAAATAATATAAAATGATTTTATTAAAAGATTTAGGAAGATAAAATATATTTTTTAAATTATAGTGTAAAATTATGTTAAAATTTCAGAAATTAAGTATTTTAAAGAGGCTGTTGTACAAAATATATGAAATTAAAATGAATTTAACTTTTCACAACAAGTGGTCAAAATCGTGATCTGTTGGCAGAGAATCAAAGAGTACAAAAGAATGACTGCATTCATAAAGATAATTTAAAAGTAATAAAAATAATAATTGTCTTAAATTTTAATTGTGAATTGTTTTAATGAGAATCAATTTAAATATGTTTTTAAAAGATGCTTCAACTTAATTGATTTGGAATATTTATTCAGAAATTATAAAAAAGGTAATCGTATCTTAAAATTCGAGGTAATTATTTATCCACAATGCGGAGATTAAGACTATTTAGTTTATTGTAGCTAGTAAATTCTTGCAAAATTTATGAACATTAAATTTTGTTGAAAATAAAAAAAATATTATCTTTTCTTGAGAAGGAAGATTGACTTCTTAATACATAATGCACACTAGCACCTAAATTAAATTGAAGGGACTGCATAATTTTATTCGCCGAACGCTGGGAAATAGCCAAAATGCAACCCATTCCTAAAAAAAAGGCGGCCCCCAGAAATCATCAAATTCATATCTAACATAGTCATCACCTCCATTTAATTACCGATTTTATCTACAACTATTTCCAGCTAAATGAGCCGTAATTACCACCGAATTTCGTATCATAAATTAGTCAAATTATTTTCAATTTATTAATTTTTAACTCCATTAAGCTATTTAGAGAACAAATAAACTGCAACGGATCGTTGCTAAACTTTATCCAATTTTTAGCATTTCACAGCGAGAAGCCTATCCATTCTTACTTAAGTTAGGTTAAATGAGCTATCTTAAAACGATCAAATGAATAAATTTTAAAGAATTTAAAATAAAAAATTAAAAAAAGTACTATCTTACTCTAGAGTAAAGTACTTTAAAATATGATTTTACTAAAAACTTCATTTAACCTTTTTTGTGGTCCCTAAGGTACTTAATTAGGATATTAAATTTCATCAAAATTGGTTAAGTCATTTTCAAGATATTTAGAAAAAACTAAAAAAGTACTGAAATAAAGTACTAATTTGTGGACCGATATGTACCAAAAACTAATCAGCGCTTCATTTTGTTAAAATAATAGTAGGTTTTCAATTTAAATTCAATCAGTGCAACGGTGTGGAAAAAATCGTGGACGAAAAAAACGATAACATACATACATACATCCCCACACACTTCCAAAAAAAAATGGCACTTTTTGGCCTCTCGACGAGATCCCAGATCATTTTTGGCAAAACCGTCACGTGCTGAAATTCAACCTAATTGAATACTTTAATTTGTGACCTTAATTGAGTCCATGGGTTCCGTAGTCTTTACCTGAGGACCTTTTGAAGACGCGCTTGCCGCGCAACCGATTACAATACTTTCCACCATGTTTCGCATTGGATAAAGTTAAAAATAGAGAAAAATATTTAGAAATAAGTTGCCACATCGTCGCCATAAAGAATAAACCTGCTAACGCACAACAAGGATTTTTTACAGGGGAGAGAAAAAACAAACAAAATTTAATATTGTTGTTATGAAAAAAAATATTTTTCTCATTTTTTTTTTCTACAACTTACGATCGTAATTTTAAGTAGCAGTTTTATTTGGACCATGCTGCATCTCTTTTTCTTCCGAAAGGTATTAATATGACATCAATGATAAAAAAAAATGGATTTAGCAGCTTTACACTCTAAGCCCGACGATATACTATGCGGACGATTCTTCTAGCTAGTGTATAATCGGAAAGATTCTTTTCTGTTAAATTAAGGGAGTGCGGTGTTGGTTTATAGTGAAACATTATATAATTATGTGCATAACATTATATAATTATATGCAGCGCACATGCAAAGATCCCGGCTGATCCTTTTGTCTATACTATAAAAATATTTTCTTCGTTCCCTAATTTTATTACATAATTATATTTCGGGTTGTTGATCAGTCTATGTACCTACTCCTGAAGATGGCTTAACAATCCGAAATTGTTTATAACAACTTTTTTAAATCTTTCATTTCTGTGAAACTCAACAAAAACTCCCCCTAACTATGATTCTTTTCTGGTACAATAGTCTTTCTACTAAAAAGTAGCATCATGTTGGGGAAATGATGTTTTCGAGTGCATGCATGTTTTCTTAATTTTATTAAATACATTTATTGAAGAATAATGAGTTGTTGTTTTTATATTATTTTAAGTACTACCTAGTGGCAAATCCATAGCCAGAAAAAATTCAGGGGGAAGGGGGGGGATTAACACCCTAATCCCCCGCTGGACCGAAGCGCTGCTCGGTAATGTTTTGCTTTAGTTAAAAGCGTAAATAAAATTTATTTTTTCGCTGATCATTTGACCTGTTCCAACCATCAAGGTATCTCTGTGGTCTAAGTTTTGAACTTAATTGCAATTAAAAATAAGCTGACGTGTTCTGATGTGGCCATCCACTTGACTTTACCATTCAACCTGGCCCCTCCTTATATTTAATAAAATTATTTATATTCATGTAGGGGGGGGGGGTTAGTTTTTGCATTTTTAGACTCCTGAGGGCCCACTGATTATGTATACAAAATTTGGTTGAGTTTGGTACAAGAGCCTAGATTTTCATTTTTTGACCATACACCCCCCCCCCCCCACCCACCCATTTTGGGCGGTTAGTTTTTGCATTTTTAGATCCCACTGATTATGTATACAAAATTTGGTTGAGTTTGGTAAATGGTCAAGATTTTCATTTTTTAACCCCCCCCCCCATTTTGGGCGGTTAGTTCTTGCATTTTTAGACTTCTCGGGTCCCACTGATTATGTATACAAAATTTGGTTGAGTTTGGTACAAGAGCCTATATTTTTAATTTTTAACCCCCTTAATTTTGGGTCGATATGCACCAAAATCTAATCAGCTCTTAATCTCAATGGACCAAAACTACGTGTGAAATTTGGTTTCGATATTCACACTAGTTTTTGAGCTAGCTCGTCCACAAAAATTTGATAACGCACAGACTAACGGACAACCGGACGGACGGACAGACTAACAGACATTTTGACATAACAATTATTATATCGAAAAATATAATTTTTTCAATGTTCACTTATAAGAGCTTTTTTGTAGACCAAAATGCCAAGGTTTCGCTCAATTTTTCTAATCAAAATAGTTTCAGCCGTTTTTGAGATATTTCGAAAAAAATAAGAAAAAAAAACCACTTTTTTTCATGCACGATTACAATACTTGACCATACCCTGTATGGTAAAGTAATAGTATTAATATACTCATGGGCAGAGGCGTAAATTTTGAAAAAAGATGGAAATTGTTTCAAAAATCAACCCAGTATATAATATTATTAAATGGATTTAACTTTAAACGACATCATAGATATTAGTTGAAATATTTTTACATTGCATATCAGAGAGCTTATAATAATTATATATGTTGCATGTCAGAGAGAGATTTGTCTTAAGTGTTTGGCTACTGGCCCGGCAAGCTTAGTTAGCGCTTGGGTTCGATTCCTAAGGGGACGAACCTCTCTGATATGCAATGTAAAAATATTTCAACTAATATCTATGATGTCCTTTAAAGTTAAATTCATTTAATGAAAATTTAAATTTAATGATGAAAGTTACTGACATGACCTTGAATCGATCGAGCGATCATGTGAATGTAAATCATCCCCTATTACTCTAGGCGCTCTACTATACCTAAATATTTAACACTGATTATTTTATCTAGTAGGTCTAGAAGGGCAGATTAATTCTATCCAAAAAATCAATATTGCCTTTACTCACTATTAAAATAATAATAATTTAAAATGTATAAATAAACAGAATGATTCATGTTTTTTTTAGACTCTAATTCAAAGGTAACACGTTTAATTTTTCAACTTCAAATATTTATTTCAACGGGGGGGAAAAAAAGCTTTCTAAAGATAACTAGGAATTTTTCCCGAATGATTCACCGTCTGCCTGATTTCTTTTTTTCTTTTAAATTTAATATACGAAGTTGGCTGAGTTGCAGACTGCACGTAATTTTTTTTAATGATGATTAACTCGAAACGAAAAGCAAATGGCTCAGCCAACGACATTGAGAAAATTTTATAAAAATCCAATTCATTCAAGAGAATCTTTCGATTTGTAATAAACATTGAAATTTTGGCACTAGTACTCGAATTTCATTCGAGTGACTCAAACGGATTCGGGTTGTCCCAGAAACTTCCCTTCAGAAATTCTTATTTACATGCATCACTATCCATATTTCTATCTTTCTGGCAATCTTGAAAATGAATTTATATCTACATTTTTTTAATTATTTGTATTATTTATGTACTACGTTCATTTTTCATAATACATATTTTATTTACTTTTCAATTTCAACATTCGATTTACGTTTAGATATTTACTGTCTATCTATCTATAGGTAATTATTATAAGAACAAATTATATAAAATCTTATCTTTTTAAAATGTTTTTTTGTGAGAATTAATAATTACTTTTTGACGACATAAGTCTCGAAATAGAAACTCTTAAGGAGTTCCAAACTCATTTGTGACGCGGACCGCTGTAGGTATAACTTACCTCACGAGGGCATTCACCATTAATTAACTGGCGTCGGTAAGCCTAGAGAAGATAAATCGTTGCTACTAAAAAAGTTTAAATTCAGAATTGAGAAGAAGATAAAGAAAAATCAAAATCTCAAACCATCCAATATTCATCACTTTGAAATCTCTTTAATATAAAATATATAGAAAAAGACAGGGTGCCCTATAACTCCACTTCCTGAAAAAATCTTTGGACTAACTCTCGAGTCCTGATATAAAGTAGAAGGTAAAACCAAAATAAAACGGATAAACATTTTATTTAACGAATAGTTTTCAGAAAATAAGTTTTGAAAACACACGTTTTTGTGAAGATAATTTTAATATAAATGTATAGGTATTATATTATCCGCTTTTTGTAAAAACATGATCATACAGATATATTTACATTCTTTGAAGAACTTGCATTGACTCTAGGCAAAAATCACGATAAGAGTTATATCTTCGATTTATATGGAATTAATAATTACATGTAATGAAATAGTGGATTCTTCTCTTCTGATATTTAGACATCTAGTGGCAGAAAGTTATCAGGGAAACGATTTCTATTTTCTCATAAGAACAATACATTTACTTCGCCAATAACTAATGCCTTTGATTTTTGCCAATAAAAACAGATTAATACAGAAGTTCTAGAGAATACGCTTTTGCTCATGTCCAAACTAACAAGTTGAAAGAATTACGGCAGAAAATATTTATTATCAACGGTTCATACAACCAGGAAATTCTCAAAATTAAAGAGTCCCTGGAAACCGGAACGGGGAGTGAAATGGACGTCTACCCGTGTTATCTTTTATCAGCTTTTGTCACGAATCTAGAAATCGAGTAGATAGCTTAACTTTCATGAAACTACTGTCATTCGACACTGATGTTACTTAAAAACAAACTATAAGAAGAGTTGTACCTAAATCCCTTTATAATGCATTCATGGGCCCCTAGGAAAATGTTTAATTCTAAAAAGTTGTTAATTTGATAATAAAGGGGCCAAATAAGAATACATCTTTATAGATTTTAATATGAGATTCGCCCTATTTTTTCAAATCTCAAAGAAAGACAGAACAAAGCAAATTCATTAATTTAACAAGAATATTAATTTTCAAAGAAATGAATTCTACACTTAAATTGAAAAAAGAAAAGCAAAAGAGTTGAAAAAACGTAAATAAATTTCATTAGTTACTCAAGCGAATTCCATACTTAATGGGATCATAATATAATCCAAATGAAAAGTAAATATCATCCTATTTTTGCATCATGTCAAAATTATTTATGAACCATCAAGACTTAATTAATAGGTTCAAAGTGAAAACTTTATTTTAAATTTAGAAAGCATGAAAAAATTATACTGGCAATTTTTAATTAGCAATAAATGTACCTTGAATTTAGTGCAAGGGAATTTAAAGAAGAATGCACTTTTAATTTTAATCTTTTAATCTTACATTCATTCTAATTAATATCTACTGGGCTTGTAAATTCTACTATATTGAAATTATTAACAATTAAACTATTTTGAGAAGATTGAAAAACTTTTGAACATCGATAACTTTGATGAAAATTCCAGTCAATTTGAAAACATTTTAGTTCTTGTTATCAAAAAATGTTCATCTTTTAAAAAGTAGAAATACTTAATTGTTTAACTTGGGCCAAATTTTTTAGACTAAAAAACAAGTAGTAAATTACAAAGATAATCTTTTTCTTGTTGAAGCTTTGGTGGCCAGATTGATGAACTAAAAGATTCAGGTTGTATCATCCATCTGTGAAAATCAATGAGTTAATTCTAGCCATTTGGAATACTTTTCTAATTTTCCCTTAGGTGGGTCCAATTCTAAATATT
This sequence comes from Forficula auricularia, assembly GCA_024734495.1. Classification (NCBI taxonomy): domain Eukaryota; kingdom Metazoa; phylum Arthropoda; class Insecta; order Dermaptera; family Forficulidae; genus Forficula; species Forficula auricularia. The sequence continues at coordinate 17,393,406 of JALMQS010000187.1, read as the reverse complement.
CTTTCAGACCAAAGATTCTCTTAATCAACTTAGAATAATGTATAGATATTTTTTTGATCTTACAAAAACAAGTTTTCAATGCGAATTTTTTTCTTTATTCAAAAAAATACAAAAATAGTAAAATAAAAAACGTAATTGAATTAGCATACGTTTTATTATTTATTATTTTTCTCTTTTCTTTTTTAGTTAGTTTTTAAAGGAATGGCTGTCTATTGCCATTTTTAATTATTACATTAGTCCCATGTTTATTGACATTGATTGAAAAGGATAATAATAGGAGTTTTACCCTCTAATTTCATTCTGATTGGAATGAATTTATCCCTTAAAAGTTTTGTGACTTTTAGTCAAAAGTTATATGAATTTAGATGTTGTCGAGATAAATTTTTTAAAGGCGAATAAATAATAATAATAAATAATAATATCCACCATTCATCAGATACGTGAATAATGATCTAAAGTTTGATCAAAAATGTTCAATTCTTTTGCCTCTAATGCAAAGTAGATCTTGATTCAAGTTTGTCCACAAACCTGCTTTAAATGTCGAAAATACTATTATTTGTTGTCAATGATAAAATTATGAGATACTACATCAAATCGATGAAGAATTTAATTAATCTAATTACGAATAAGATTCAATATATTAAATGTTGTTAAGTATCCAACTTATAATAAAAATTAGTTTAGAAAAATGTAGATTTCGTATCCTCTTAGTAATATCGAGAAAAAATATACTTGTTAAAATTGGGATTTAATATGATTATGAATATCACTGTTAGATTATTTTTTAAATTGTAGATGCCCTGATTTATACAATAACTAAAAAAATTTTATAATATGGATTGTATTAATTTTTTAATTTTTTTTTTTTTAGGAAATCTTCACGGCAATCTCCTGTTAGAAGAACCCTTTCTGGGATTGCTCAGGTTACTGATGAACTCCTTTTATGTGGTGCTCCAGCTCTTAGTCCCCTCGTTCTTGGGGGATTAGGTGTTACTTGTGTCGTTAATGCGGCACCTGAATTACCAGACACTCCACTTCCTGTCAGCTCGGATGTTCATTATATCCGAGTAAATGTCAGAGACACTCCCTCTGAAGATATCATTGCCAGTTTAGATGCAGTCGCTGACACAATCGAACGGGTTAGTATTTCTCTTATTTATATTCAATAGCTATAATTTAATCAAAATTACTTTTCGACAATGCTTCTCGATGATGACACCCTTGAATGAAATATCGTGAAATTATAATAATTTAAATGAAAGGAAAAAGTAAGAACTTTTTTAAAAACTCGGTACACTATTTTATTTAGTTGATTTGGCAAGTCTTTTGTCAGAAAGTGTTTGGAACTAGAAAGCTGATACTCGGCATAATAGTGCAGCTTTTATAATATTAGTAAAAACGTTTGTGTTGATTCACTAAAACCGCTCAACAACATTTTTAGCACAAAGTTTTGAACCTATTATGCTCAAAGTCTAAGCACTTTTTCATTTTGGAAATTTAAATATTTTGGCATCAGGACAATCTTCCTAAGTTCACCCTCTCTTAAGTTATTATAATTATGCAAATTTAGACAAAGGGGGGCGGGTGATTATGCATGAAAATTACTCATTCGTTAATTTTAAAAGTCTCTAACTACGAATAAATAAAAAAGAATTTAAAAATTTTCAATCTATACCTATACTCAGGCATCTCTAGCAGAGCGTATCACCTTTTGTGATAACAGAGAATCCCTTTATCATTTCACTTAATAATTCATATTAAAAAAATTTTAAAATTGTAAAAAATGCCTTTCTATTAAAATACATACAAGTGGAATGTTGATTTTTATTGATTTTATTTTATTAATAACTTAATTGTCTAAATTTATTATTAAATTAAAAATATTAAATCAGCTAACCGTTAGATATGTGTGCAACCATCTCCATTTAGAGCCAAAAATGGCTCGGATTTTAACATAATTTTGATTCTAAGGCTAAGTTAGATTCATAGTTCAATTGTACGAAAATTGCTCTTAATATTGATATGTATTTAAATGTATGATTAGGAAACTTTGCAGATTGTTTTTACTCAATTGATGAAATATTCTTCTTGATATATTTTCAAACATTTTAAACCTGTTATTAAATAGTTCCCTTCATATGTAATAGGATTGAGCTATTTTTATAAACTATTGTTTCCGAGACTCACTTATGAAATACCTGTGGGTAGTCAAAAAGGATTATATAATTGAATTGCTACATCGCTGATAAAATCGTCTCTTAATTATATGAAATCAACAATCACTTTGAAATTCATTTAGGAATTAAGCGAATTTGAAGATAATTAATACAGAAATAACATATCACAATTATTCTAATAAAACATTAAAAGATAACTAAATAATTCGGTGTCTATTCAATTAATTATTTTACATCTTCTAAATTGTGGTAGGAACTCATTAAATCAATTTTTAATTGTAGTTTGTAATACTCGAATTTTTGTAGCTTTGTTCATTTAAAAATGCCATCATTTCAGTACTTAGTTCTAACAAAATTAATAAATATACATATAAATAGAAGCGCCGGGTGAACCGCGATTGGAATTAGGTGTACACGTCTTTGAAATTATGTGGAATTATTTTGGAATTCATTAGATAATGCCCCTTCATCTATTGTCTTCTACTTGGAAATAAAAGTGGAAGTGGAAGTAGGTGTACACGATATTAAATCGCGGTTCACCCCTCAAATAAAAGTAATTTATCGGGATTATTAAATTTGTTTTAAATATGTGGCAAGTGACAATCCTTAAAAGAATTATTGTTTTTTATCTTGTTTTGTTGTTTCTACATAGATCATTTATCCAGTTTCTATCTAGTATGATTATTTTATCATGGGTTAGTAGTGTTAGTGAGGGAGTCGAGTTTTATCCAGTGAAATTTTTATTCTGCAGCAAGGAAGGGCTAAACTTGGGCCTCCCCTGCACCAACATCGTCCCCAAGACACGATATAATAGCGGTAGCTCTAGTTCTCTTGGCTATCCGACTCTCAATTAAAAGAATGATCATGAATAAAAAAAACGTTTTTGATTAAAATCTTACATAGGAAATTTTTTCCAAAAACAATAAAAATGTTGGCATCCTTAAGAACTTATAAAAAAATCTTAATTCCCAATGTACATGTACATGTTAACAGCCAGCCTGATCGATATGCATTTCCACAGGTCCGTCTGGCCGGCGGGTTGACGCTCGTTCATTGCGTGGCGGGCGTGAGTCGGTCTGCTACCCTCTGTCTCGGCTACCTAGTCAAACACCGTGGGATGTCTCTTCGGGAGGCATATGCCCACTTGAAGAAGGCAAGGCCCTGTGTTCGACCCAACTGTGGATTCTTCAACCAACTTATTGACTTTGAGCGCAAGATCCGCGGAAATGTTTCGGTATCAATGGTCACCATCCTCGGAGTGCTCGTACCCGACCTCTACCAAGATGACTACCAAAATATGTTGTGTAGAAGAAATTGTGCCACTGATACAACAGTCGGGCCCCACTAAATTTTCAATTACTCCAAGACATTCTTTTAATTTAAGAAGTGATTTATTTTATACGATATATGTATATAATTGGTGATAAAATACAATTATTAGATCACACACTCCACGGATATTAGTGCAGAAATATGTTCACCCAACACTTTGTTCATTGATTTGGTAATGGACTCGTGCTGATTCAAATAACTATTTAATACAAAACCAGCACAAATTTTAAAATCACCTGATTATAATGCAGTTTACGCAATACTATTTGAAATTAATCTGATCTTAAATTTGTTCATACACATTTGAGTGCTTTATCATTTGAATGAATATTTTAGCTTTGTCTCTAAACAACTAATGTTTTGTTCGAGTTAATTGCTTAGTCTTATCGTACTAAATTATATTTACAAATGTTTCAAAAAATAGATTTTACATTAATTATTTAGTTCTTCTCAATTTGGAAAAAATTATGAATAATTAAAAATAAATAAATAAAAAATCTTATATTATTCCATAATTTGGGATAGTGCCTTGATAAATTTAGGGTTCAGAATCTTAAAAAGATCACTTTAGAATTGAATTCTAAAAATATATTTTTTGAACAAATAGTCTTGCTTTTCATAATAAAAAAAAAAAATCTTATTTTTTAAATGAATGTAACTCCTTGAATAGTGCACGATAATATTTTAGTTAATATAGCTACACTTTGCAATATAGCACTAGTCGACAAGTAATCAGCAAAATAATTTGTTCCAAAAATTAAAAAAAAAAATTCTAAGATCTCATCTGAAATTCAGTAATTTAATTTTTTTTTTAATTTATCTATACCACAAATTCCATTAGTACAACCGATATATGTACATCTGAATTTGTAATGATTTATGAATATATAAACAACATTTTATATACCTACTTCTAATATTATATACAAATGATTATGTATAGTAGATATTGCTAGTTTATTTAGACTCAGTCCAATTCACTTGTGCCCATCAAAACTTAGTAGCTAATTTAAAACCAAACCTAATTGAGGTATTCAATATAAGTACATCTGAATACATCTGATAAATCGATACAAGCTTTGTGGTTTTTTGTCTATTAATTCTTTGCATTAAATTTAATTTCAATAATTTTTCAGAAAATATTAAAATAATATTTTGTAAAAAAAGAACATCTTGCTTCTTGTGGAACAATTGGATTGGATATCCTGTTATATATGTACTACTTTTGTTTTTCTAATATATCGATCCACTAAATCCACATAACAAGAGCAACTAATGAAAATTGATTCCAATCTGATTCGTAACTACCTTGGAAGTCCATATATATTAAATAGTTTTAGATATTTAATTAATACAAAACATTTTTCATTAGTTGACATTTTTTATCGCCAATTGTAAATTATTTTTATATTAAAAAATCTTTAATGTATATTTATTTATTTCAATAAAAATTCCACTTTTAATGTTTTCATAAAAAAAATTATATACTTCCATTATCTGTACAATCTTTAATAAAAAGCTTCTAATATTGATATATTAGATATCCGTGATGCCAGTGCCCTACTGAATAACGAATTAGTTTGAACCCCGATTCAGCAAATGTGTAAGATTATAAAGGTAACTTGTTGTTGGAACTCAGCGACATCAATACCATCTAGAAAGAGTAGTCTCTGATTTCATTTGAATTGAGTTCAAGAAGACGAGTTTCTATTTCTTAACAAAAATACCTGGCTAGATCGACTTGGAATCTCAGTAGCAAACATTTATCTTCCTCAGCGAGCTTGTTCTTGCTTAACAAACATTGTTCTATGATAGGCAGACATTGAAAAAAATCCAGTCTTTTATTAATTATTTTTTTTATTAAAGAAATCATAAATATAGAATACCACAAAATTTGATTAATTTTCCCTGTGTCTTGAAATTTTATAATCGATACTCATATAATGATTTTCAAATTTTCGACCAGATTATCAATTACAAAAGCTAACTATTGACTTAAAAGTTAATGTGGTTTATTTACGAAAATAAAGTTTCTAAAGATCTCAATTTTAATTTACAATTTCAAGAAACAAGACTTATACCGAAAGAACGTTGTTTTTTTTAGTAGGTAAGGAGAAATCTTTTACATGAATCAGTAAATTCAACAAACTAACATATAAACTAATGTATAGGTGTACACATATAAATTTATTCTCTAGTAGATGCGTTGGGATTATTAAATCACTAAATTTTTAGATTAAGATAAATATCAAAGAGATAACTTTTAGTTAAATGTGGTAAATTAAATATCGAAGATATATGATACATGATTAAGTGCTATGATATTTTTTAATTTTTATATTTAATTATTTATTTGTTTATACACCTGATTTTGTAAAAATTTCGTTCAAAATAAGTGTAAAATAACATAAAATAAGAGTACTTGTTAGAAATATAAAGTGGTTTTGGCAGAAGAAGTGATGAAAACAATTAAATCAGCCGATTGCCAGTTGGAGTGCTTACATTCCACTGGGTTGGCAATAAATATTAACAAATATTCTTCGGGTTAATAAAATAAAATCATAGATACCTAGTTGAATTTCGCAAGAAAAATATTATACGTTATAGTTATAAATAAAAATTGTTCCAACGACCTTAGAATAAGAACTAAGACGCGGATCCAGAGGAGGGACTGCAACGCCTCTGGAAACAACATGCAATATATATTTTAAATTTGATAGGTTTATAATAAATCTAAAAAAGAAAGATTTTAATATTTATATAAAATGTCACCCCGGAAACAGCCAGCCACCCGAAAATTTTTTGGATACGTCTACGATATCCCCAAATTATTTAAAATAAACTGCAAAGGATCGTTGCTTTACTTTATCCATAGTCGTTTTAAATTTTAATGTTTATTCCTTTATTATTAATAAGATATCACTGACTATTTGAAATCAATGTTGACTTAAAATAAAACATAGCCATCTTTTCTCATTTAATACTTGAGGAATTACCATTCTAGATTGCATTTTTGACGTTCCGAATATATTATCGATAACCGTTGATGAAGACATGGAGGAATCAACTTAAAATCAAAAATAGCCATCGATTCTTGTCTAATATAATTATTTTGATAGTAAGAACTAGGCTGCAGTGAAATAATTTTAAATTATTATTTAGGGGAGTGGACGATATTTAATCGAATCAGTTAAGTAAACCACTGATCTAAATGGTTTTTCTTTCAATAAACAACTCAGGAAACAAAGCATCAAATTTGTTAGAAAATCAAACTTTGTGGCCTTTTTATGTTGACGTGATCAAACATTAATTAACTTTTTATATGTATTATAACACCCAAATTTTATAATTAAAAACTTCATCTAGGTACTTATTAATTAGAATTTTGATCAAGTAAAAAATAATGCTAAAAATATTAAGAAAACATTTTATACCGAAACATAAATTTTATTTTCCTTGGCGTTTTCATGATTTCTAATGGATAAATAATCTTGCTTAATTCAAAAAAAATTTTGGAAAAACACTTTTAACTAAAAATGTAAAAATCTTTAGATAGAAATACAAGTAATATATACCTATATATATATATATATATATATTTTTTTTAATAAAAATATGTAATTTTATATGAAATGAAATGAAGGATTTGAGAAATTAAATTGTTAAATCTTTAGTGAAATTTAAAAATATCAGATGTAGGTAGCTAATTTAGAAAAGGATTATCAGCTTTTAATCTATCTACTCGTATTAGAAAAAAGTTCCAAATAAAGTTGAAAACAAATTATCTAAGTCGGTCGACATCAGAGTGCTAATAAAAAATCCATTGGTATCTTAATGATTAAACTTTTCAAAGGTCAGAGGTTGATGTTACAATTAATCGTGATTCAACGTAATCAAATCACGCTAAAACTTTATTTTTCTTAGTTGAATTATTATAGATATTCTAAATATAGGTTCTAAATACAATATATTCTAATTTGGGATGGATTAAATATAGTTGAGATTATAAATAGAATTATAAAAAGAAATTTAAAATAAATTGATGCCAAGTGCAAAAGTCTAATTAGGGAACAAATAATTTAGATTGGATTTTCGGAATACCAATTAACAAATATATGCCACTTACACCCTTAGAAGTAGGAGTAAATAAATTAATAATTTTTATTACTTGTTAATTCAATAACTATTTATTAAGTTTCGGGGTAATCAATTGAATTTTATGAATATCAAAAAGATCCAATTAGCAAGGGGACGAGCAAAAAATATAAAAACTACCGGCACGCTGTGTCTCTCTGGACAGTGAGAATAGAAAATTTATTCAAAAATTAATTTAAAAATGAATTTCTTTTTCTTTGTAAGCGCAGATCTCTCAAATGCCTGGACCGATTTGGCTATTTTTTTTAAATGTTCGTAATAGTCCATTTCAGGTTAATACGTAAAAAAAATCTGAAAAGTTGCCCGGAAAATTGAAAAATTCACGAAAAACTAAAAAAAAATCTGTATAGCCAACATAGCTTGCCAAACAATAAAAGAACTAAAATAGCAAACTAAACATTTGTTGGCGGCACTGTTTGTGAGATTTTTTGAATGTCATTCATTCTTAATAGCATAGATAATAGAGTTCTTCGTTGAAGAAGAATTTAATAATGCAACAAAGATTTAAAAAAACTATCTATTTTTTTAAAAGTACATTTAAAAACAAAAATTAAAAATAAACTGCAACGGATCGTTGCTAAACTTTATCCAATGTACTATCTTATTCTAAAATAAAGTACTTTTAAAAATATAATTTTACAAAAAACTATATATGACCTTTTTTGTGGTCCTCAAGGTACTTAATTACAATAAATTTTAAATCCGACAAATATTAATTTGACAATTTAATTGATGAACTCAAAAAATTGTTATTTAATTAAATAAACTGCAACGGATCGTTGCTAAACTTTATCCAAATTCATTTGAAATATTAATATGTTTATTCCTTTATTATTAATCAGATATCACTTGCAATTTGCAGTTCATGTTGACTTTATTTCAAAAATAATGATCGATTCTCATTTAACAGTCGAGGAATAACCATTCTACAATACATTCGATTTTTGATGTTTCGGTTTTTATTGGTAGCCATTGGTGAAGACATGGAGGAATCGACTTAAAATCAAAAATAGCAATAAATTCTTATCTAATTCTTGGGGAATAACAATTCTACATTAGATTTTTGACCCTTCGATTATTATTGGTAACCATTGCCGAAGACATGGAGGAATCGACTTAAAATCAAAAATAACGATCGATTCTTATCTAATACTAGAGGAATAATAACCTTATTGCATTCCATTTTTGATGTTTTCACTATTAATGGCAAGCTCTACTGAAAACGTGGAAGAATCGACTTAAATCAATAAGAATAAATTCTTTTATGATAAACAACTCAAGCTTGAGAATAAGAGAATTTTTTATAAATAGAGATTTTTAATACATTTTAAATATTTGTTTCATCTTATTTGTTATGAGTGTATATTACAGTTGAATAGAATCTCAAATTATATCTATTTAAGACTTTATAATAAAACAATTATATTTATTCTCTGTTACTAATAAAAACATCAATAAAGCAGCCATGTGGGGGTCCAGGGGCGAAGCCGAAGGCGGGCCTTGAAGCTAGTACTGAATAAAAAGGGGCCCTACCTATTATTGTATTAGATAAAATGCCTGTCTGTCTCCAGCAGCATTATAAATTGTTACTGTACTCGTAAACTAAAGAAGAGACAAACTCAAGTTGTTATTGTCCCCGAAATCAAAAAGCGTATTCAAATATTAATCGAATGATTATTTTTAAAGGAGGTCAAATTTTTTATGGGGTCTAAAATAAAAATATTATTTATCATGGATTGTAAGGTACCGAAAAATTTCATTAAATAAAATTAATGATGGTAGCAAATGTTTCTATTAACAAATAAACTATGTGTACACCTGACTTTACCATACATACACTGGCCCCTCTCTTATATTTAATATTTAATAAAATGATTTATAATCATGTAGAGAGGGGTGTATAAAAATATTTTTGAGTTTGGTACAAGGGCCTAGATTTTTATTTTTTGACCCCCCCCCCCCCCCCCACACACACACAATTTTGGCCCTAGAAGAAAAAATATTTTCTTTATTATAGGTTCATTTTTTAGTATATTTCATTTTGCTTGTTTTTTTTAATTTGGAAATATTTGAATTTGAATTTTAACCCCCCCCCCCCTTAAATTTTATGTCGATATGTACCAAAATCTAATCAGCTCTTAATCTCAATGCACCAAAACTACATGTGAAATTTGATTTTGATATCCACACTAGTTTTTGAGCTAACTCCTCCACAAAATTTGGTAACGCACGTACTAACCAAGCCAAGGGGCTTCGCCCTCTGGACCCCCCGTCACTTGAACACTCCCTCTCTTCATCTTTTTTTTAATGCAATCGAATGCAAGAAGGGGTGCACCAGTAAAGATGCAGCTCCTGTGGATCTCGAAAGACCCTTGCATTACCGAAGAGATGGGAAAGTTGATTAAGTGAGAGGGTGTAGACGTAGGTATCTATGCACTCCGGTTTTGAAGGTTTGAAGATTATAAGTGCTGGTAAAGATGGAGGCTGGTAGAGAGTTCCAGTTCCTTGATGTTATGGGGATATATGTATTGGCGAATGAAGTGGTCCGGCACTTTTCTAATTTGACCGCGAAAGAGTGTTGGGAGTAGGCAAAACGCGTGCTACGTGCAAAGCATGCTTTGGGGGGAATTATTGATTTTATCTCATCAGAGCACCTGCCGTGATAGTATCTATAGAAAAGGGAAAGGGCAGAGACATTTCTTCGTCAATTAGCCTGAAGGCTCGTTTCTGAATTGCATCCAGGGTAGCAAGAGAATATTTAGAGGCTCCTCTCCATAGATGAGAGCCGTATTCGAGACAGGGTCGGATTTGGGCCTTGTAGATGGTGAGAAGATGTGGCGGCTTGTAAAATCGCTTGGACCTGAATAAGTAGCCAATCTTCCTTGCTGCAGATTTAGCCACAGAGGAGATGTGTTCATTCCAAGACAGGTCAGATGCGACAGAGACGCCCAACATGGATAGGCTGTCACACATTTTCAGGGTATTCGAATCGAAGTGAACCACTTTCCATCCCACCGTCCCTCTCTACACATCCCCTGAACTTCTCCCCCGCATCTGATCACAGTCCACCTCAATAAACCTGCCCTCTGTACTCCACACCCTAGACCTCACCTCTGAATCCGTGGACCCCAACCCCATGACTCCCCACCCCTGGACCCCTCATGGCCTGGACCCTGAGCTTTTCCCTAGACTCCCACGTCCCATCTCCTGGGGGGAAAGACATAGGTAGGTAGGTAGGTAGTTACAAAGGAAGGAACAAATGATCTTTAGTAGTATGTGATTATTAAATTGCGATATCAGAGGCAATTCATCCCCTCAAGAGTCGAACCTGAGAACTAACATGCTGTCCTAAAAATTAAATTCTTTCTCTTTTAATAAACACTGGTTAAATTTAACCTATGGTGATTTTTTGAAAAACATTCCAACTATTTTCAAAAAAAAGATGCTCAAATCTTTAGTTTTATACTACTACTAATATAATTCTACTCGATTTGCTAATTGTCGCGCTTCATCTCCGTAGCGCGTTGTCTCTTCCAGTGGACTACCGGCGCTTATAGTTGGTGATCATATGGCGTTGTTATATCATTATTATTTATAAAATTTCAATTTCCACCTTTAATTTTAACTACACGCTTAACAAAATGAAAAAAGATTAGAATAATTTCTTTCCTAAAACGATTGTCAAATGTTTTTTATAAATTACCAAAGTGTAGGTGTTACTGTTGTCTAAGGCTTGACTTCTCGCCAACGACGTGTTCTACTGGCGTGATTGAAAGCACGATTTCGCCGAGATCACCTTCACGATACAGGTGAACATCATCAAAGAGAACTCTACAAGGAGACCTTATATAATAAAATATTAATGAGTATTTCAGCATTCTTAGTTCAAAACCCATCAAAGAAAATTATACTTAAAAAAAACTATAACTTAAAAATAATTTAAATAAAATGAACATTAAAATCATCCACTAGAAAAATGGAAACTCCATTATTAGGAGGCATCACTTATGTATTTCTCATTAAATTATTTCGTTACTTCCAAAATTTGTCACTTCAACTAAAAAGTTAGGTGATCTCTAACTCTTACCGAAATTGGAACCTTGTGATGGTCTCAAATTTTCGGCTTACTGGTGTTTACGATTGTTAAAACGTGGAGAAAAATTATTTTCTGCCAAAAAATATTCTGACTATTCGTGTCTTTGTGTTCATATTCGTATCTCCATTGTAAACAACTATTTAGAATTTGGACTTAGGTACTAAATTCAGAACTTTCAGTTGAAAATGCAGAAAATCTGAATAATTATTATTAGCTCGCTTATAGATTTTTTACTTTACCATACAGGGTATGGTCTTGTAATCGTGCATGAAAAAAGTGTTGTTTTTTTTTGGTTCTTTTTTTCGAAATATCTCAAAAACGGGTAGAACTATTTTGATTAAAAAATTGGGCGAAACCATAGAATTTCGGTCTACAAAAAAATCCCTAATAAATGAACATCGAAAAAATTATATTTTTCGAGATAATAATTGTATTGTCAAAATGTCTGTTAGTCTGTTAGTATGTTAGTCTGTGAGTTACCAAATTTTTGTGGACGAGCTAGCTCAAAAACTATATGTGAATAGTAAAGCCAGATTTCACATGTAGTTTTGGGGCATTGAGATTAAGAGCTGATAAGATTTTTGGCGCATATATACACAAAATTAAAGGAGGGGTTAAAAATTTAAATTATAATATGTTCATACTAAAAAAAACAAGAAAAATGAAATATACTATAAAATGAACCAATAATAACGAAAATATTTTTTTTTCGGAGCCAAAATTAGGGGGGTCAAAAAATAAAAATCTACGGATTTTAGCGAACAGAACCAAATTTCGTATACATAATCAGTGGGCCCCCATAAGACTAAAAGTGCAAAAACTAACAGCCCTAAATGGGGGGGGGGGGGGGGGAATAGTGTATGAAAATTTTTGAGAGAATATGAGCCAGTTTAAGAGCACAATTTTTAATTACAGTGGATGGGATGTTGTCTGGACCGGCGGCAGAATTGGCTATTAAATTTTTAAATTTCTATTTACTTTAAATATTATTGGAATCCGAGTAATACAAGAATGGAATCATATGTGGAATCTCTAAATTATTTTTAATAATAATTTGTGCGAATTTTTATTCCAAAAAGCATTTAATTTTGAAAAAAATATTCATTTAGCCATTGTATTTATTACTTGTTAAATTACTATACTACTAATTCTTAGAGACAATGACGTCGAAAAGTTTCCTCCTTGTACTTTCAGTTGAATAATAATATTTCAAATTTCTTATATAATATACAATTATTTGCATAAATTTTGAATGAATTTTAATTAATAAAATTAAACAAGAATTTTTTATTATATTTTTGTAAAATTCATAAAAAAGAGAAATTAGATTTGTATATTTGAGTTTTCGAAATTTATTATACTCATTAATGTGAATGTGTAGATTATTATATATGATTATGTCTCGATAGTTAATTTATACAGAGACATAGACAGCTGTTTAGCGAGAACAGGGAGCACCACGAGTAGGCAGCTGTCACCACCCCCCACATGGATAGATAAATAAATAATAATTAAAGGGAGATTATTAATATAATTTTGATCGCAAATTACATAACATTCTCATAGAGTATTAATTATAAAATTCCAAATATTTTCTTTATTTTCAAATGTATAAAACAGTCAGAAATACAATTTGAAATTTGAAAGACGAAATGAATAAAAATTTCAAGGCTAGATGTGTTTTGATACAAATAGAAGACATTGTATTTGTAGCAAAATACGTCTACACTTGAGATAAGTCATTGTTAAAAGACCTTTTCCGAAACATATACCAGTACAATGTCCCCAATACTGCAATTTGTTTCGAATCAAAGTCTTAAACATTCGACATTTTGTAAAAAAATTTTATCAAATATTTGTATTTAAGAAACAAATATAAAAAATTTGTAGATCTGAGTAAGATGAGAGAAAGTTCTATATAGACTTATGCATTAGATCAGAAACAGAAAATATTTAGATTAAAGTTTAGAGGAGAATATTTAAATAGAAGGGATTATTTTTCAAAGTGAATTATTTATTATTTACTTATGAATATTATTTTTTTAAACAAAATTTAAATTGTATTATCTATCCGTGTGAAATAAAATTATTCAACTGAAAATATACAGGCGATATAGTTTCAAACCAATATCTCAAATTAAGTAGAGAAAAAGGAAAAGATTACAAAATTCCATATAGTTAATTTTTTATTTTAATTTGTTTATTTATTTCTACTTAATAATTTAATTTAAATGTTAGAATTAGAAGGACGAGTACCTACCTAAAAAAAGAAAAAAATGATATTAGTAAAATAAAATAATGAATTTAAAGTTATTTTTTATATAAATATTTGTAATCAAATTATGTTTATATTTTTGAAAAAATCTAAAAAAACTTGAAAAATTTAGAGTATTTCTTATTTATTTCATTATAAGAATAGGGTAGGTATTATAAAGATATCTTACCGTTACAGCCAAAGTCTCGTGTCTGGACCTCAAATATTGTGGCCCCACAGGAACAAATCACACTTACTTAGACTCGCGAACAAGTAAAAAATATACTCGCGAAACATTTGGAAGGAATAAGGATTTGAATTTGGTTAGGATAAGGGATAAGAAATGAGTCTCTTGATAAAAGAATAATGAGATCACGTGGACAGGGACGCCAGCACCTGAATATGTCTGTATATCTTTATCTATAAGAACAAAGAAGTACACACCTACCCATTACCCACAGATAAAGGATTTGATTTTCCAAAAAAACTAAGAAAATCAAATACTTCATCTACATGTTAAAATTAGTAGGACGAACACCTACCAGAAAAAAGAAAAAATATATTATTATATTATAATTTTTATTCTGCAGCAAGGAAGGCCTAAACTTGGGCCTCCCCTGCACCAACATCGTCCCCAAGACACGATATAATAGCGGTAGCTCTAGTTCTCTTGGCTATCCGACTCTCAATTAAAAGAATGATCATGAATAAAAAAACGTTTTTGATTAAAATCTTACATACGAAATTAATATAGTGAAATATAGTGAAATTAAAGTATTTTTTTCTTTATAAATATTAGCAATAAAATTATATTTAATAAATTATTTATTTTATTTGATCATTTTTTTTTTTTTTTTTTTGAAAATTGAGAATAAAGTACTTGAAAAATTTAGAGTATTTCTTTCTTATATAATTATAAGGATAGAGTATTATAAAGATATCTTACCTTTATAGCCAAAGTCTCGTTTCTGGACCTCGAATACTCTGGATCCACAGGAACGGATCACAATTACTTACACTCGCGAACAAGTAAAAATATACTCGCGAAACATTTCGAAGGAATAAGGATTTGTGAAGGCACTAATTGAAGTTGGTTAGGATTAGGGATAGGACATGATTCTCTTGATAAAAGAATCATGAGCTCACGTGGGCAGGGACGCCAGCCCCTGAAGTAGGTCTGTACATGTTTATCTATAAGAACAAAGAAGTACACACCTACCAATTACCTAAAGATAAAAGATTTGATTTCCCAAAAAACTAAGAAAATCAAATACTTCATCGACATGTTAGAATTAGTAGAACGAACACCTACCTGAAAAAAGATAAAAAAATATTAGTAAAATAATATAGTGAAATTAAAGTATTTTTTCTATATAATTATTCGCAATAAAATTATATTCAATAAATTATTTATTTTAATTGATCTTTTTTTTGAAAATAGAAAAAGTACTTGAATAATTTAGATTATTTCTTACTTATATAATTATAAGAATAGAGTATTATAAAAATATCTTACCTTTACAGCCAAAGTCTCCTGTATGGACCTCGAATACTCAGGCCCCACAGGAACGAATCACACTTACTTACACTCGCGAACAAGTAAAAATATACTCGGCAAACATTTCGAAAGAATAAGAATTTGTGAAGACACGGATTTAAGTTGGTTAAGATTAGGGATAGAACATGATTCTCTTAATAAAAGAATCATAAATTCACTAGGGCAGGGACACCTGCCCCTGAAGTTGGTCTGTACATATTTATCTATAAGAACAAAGAAGTACACACCTACCCATTACCCAAATATAAAGGATTTGATTTTCCAAAAAAAATAAGAAAATCAAATACTTCATCTACATGTTAAAATTAGTAGGACGAACACCTACCTGAAAAAAGAAAAAATATTATTAGTAAAATAATATAGTGAATATAAAGTATTTTTTTTCGATACAAATTATCGCAATAAAATTATATTTAATATATTAGGTATCTTTATAGAAAATTTTGAAAAAATTAATATGAAAAATTTATAGTATTTCTTAGTTATCTCATTATAAGAATAGACCATTAAATATATATCTTACCTTAACAGCCAACGTCTCGTGCCTGGAGCTGGGATGCTGGCCCCTGATGAACACACTTACACTCACGCACAAATAAAAAATAAACTCCTGATTTGATTCGACAGGGGAAAACGAAACAGTAGGAAATTAAAGGTAAAGTTGGATACAGGATGAAAAAGATAAAGTATTTGAATTTCCAGAAAATAAGAAAGTCAAATACTTAATCAAAATATTAATATTAGTAGGACGTGCACCTACCTGAAAAAAGAAAAAAATATTATTATTAAAACAATAGAGTATTTAAGTTAAAGTATTTTTTTTTTATACAAATATTCGCAATAAAATTATATTTGAGTTGATCTTTTATAGAAAATTTAGGGAAAATTAATATGAAAAATTTAGAGTATTTCTTAGTTATTTCATTATAAGAATAGATTATTAGATAGATATCTTACCTTAACAGCCAACGTCTCGTGCCTGGAGCTGGAATTCTGAGCCCACAGGAACACACTGACACTCACGCATACTGTCCCTATCACCATCTTTCTCTCCTACTTATATACCTTTCACTATCTGCCCCTGCACACAACCACTGTCCCTATCTCTCCTACACATATCACTGCCCCTATCTCCCCCTAAGCATGTCACTGTCCCTATCTTCCCCCTACACCACGCTGTCCCTATCTACCTCCTCATTTATCCCTCTTTGCTCTCCCTACCTCTCTCTTATAGACCAAGCTATTCTTAGCTAATCTTCCGAGATAATCTTAATCGGCTTAGAATAGTATGTCATACTCTTTTTACTTATCACCTTTAAATTAAATTAATCTATTGTCTTTCTTTTTTATCGTTTCGGTTCCTGGTAAAGTAACCTTCTTCAATAGTCACATAATAGGCTTTTACACTCTTACGTGCTAATGAATGAAATCGTTTTATTTAACATATTATAACTTAATTAAATGTCATGCTTTGTTAACATTTCGGTTTCTCGTCTTAGTAACATTCATCACCAAGTCACAGTCATATATACTATTTAAACTAATGAATAGGTATACAATTTTAATTAGTATAATATAATTTAATACTTTGTGAACGTTTCGGTCCCTGATTAAGTGAGGACGTCACAGAATTGATTTTTACACTCTAAAGTACTAATGAATGAAAATGTTTTATTTAATTTATTATAATGCAGTATATTATTTATTTAAGAGAGATTTTCTTAAATTACATAATAGAGTCTCTAGCATATTTTTTTTTATTTTGAGAGCTGAATCTTGAAGCCTCCTTGATTTATGAAACCCCCGCCTGTGCAGAAATTCGCCACAGAAAATAAAAAAAATATCTATATCTATAAATGTGTAGGATTAGGGATAGATGGTTTGAGAATGTCACGTGGATGGCCGCATCACTTTATGTTTCTTATTAATATTTCTAGATAACGAAAAAGAAAGTCTAAGTCAGCAAAATTAATCTACTCAATCTCCACAAATGGTGACTAATACACCTTGTTCAATTTATTTAAAATAATAATATATCAAAATTTCAAATAATTGATAATTTTATTAATGAACCGAGTACATCAAACGATATATATAATATGAATCAATTGTTTAACCAAGATGATTCTTCAAGTTCTGCTTCAAAAAATGATTCTAGCGAGGATGAAAATGATTCTCCAAATATAAATGAAGGGAGAGATTTCAGCGATGAAGAAAAAAAGAAACCCCGCCATGTGAAGAGAGTATAATATCGCTGTGTACTCCAAATAATCCGATACCATTGGAAGAGAGAAGTACTGAAAAAGCATATCCCTCGCAAATTGATAATTCACGCTTTAGAAACTCAGAAGGAAAGCAATTCTTCAGAAGAGAAAGAAAATGTTAATTCAAACACTCAAGATATAATAAATAATAATTTGAGTGAAAATAAAACCGGTACATTAAATGAATCACAATTATTTTTATCATTAACTAATGAAAAAACAAGCAAATTATCTGACATGTGAGAGAAAATATTGACAAAAATGGTGAAAATTTAACTTAAAATAAAATTAATAATATCGACTCTTTTGAAGATATTCTAATTACCATTTCTCAATTGAATGAATTCGACAATTATTGTAATAAGATGAAAAATACAAAAGTTATTTCTTCTTTACAAAAAGAGGAAATATCAGCGAAAGATAGTGGAAATTCTAACTATAGTTTGTTATTTCAATTTTCCTTTACCAAGTATTAATTGGAGTCAAAGAATACAAGAGGAAAAGAAAAAACCAAGGAATATAACAAAGGAAATTTTTTATTTGTAGTAAGTACCTATGTACTATATAAAATGTGAAGACACTGTTTCTAATGGTAGTTGAAATGCGACCATTATCTCGATGTAATATATATATTACTTTACCATACAGAGTATGGTCAACTATTATGATCGGGCATGAAAAAATTGTTCATTTCGATTCGTTTTTTCGAAATATCTAAAAAACGACTGAAATTATTTTGATAAAAAAAAAATTGAGCGAAACCATGGCTGTTTGCTCTACAAAACAGCCCTAATGTGTGAACAGCAAAAAAATTATATTTTTCGAGATATTAATTGTTTTGTCAAAATGTCTGTTAGTACGCAGGTACGTTATCAAATTTTGTCTACGCTCTAGCTCAAAAACTAGTGTGAATAACAAAACAAAATTTCATATGTAGATTCTTTATATTGAGATTAAGAGCTGATTAGATTTTGATTGAAATCAAACTAAAATTAAGGAGAGTTAAAAAATTAAAATTATAAAATTTTAA
Organism: Forficula auricularia; assembly: GCA_024734495.1. Taxonomy (NCBI): domain Eukaryota; kingdom Metazoa; phylum Arthropoda; class Insecta; order Dermaptera; family Forficulidae; genus Forficula; species Forficula auricularia. Next base: position 17,374,540 of record JALMQS010000187.1, on the reverse strand, counting down.
AAGTAAAAAAGTCAAGAAAAATGAAATTTACTATAAAAGAGATCTATAATAAAAAAAAGGGAGGGGGGGGGGGGGGGTTCAAAAATAATTTCAAATAATAAAATTTCTAAACAAAAATCGAAGAAAGCTTATATTTACCTTATATAGCAGGTATTCTCATTTATAAGAAGATATGATAAATTGCTAATCAGTCCGAAATTCAGAGGGACGAGAGGGTTCTTTAGTAAATTATTATAAATTATTTATTTAATTAATTTGAAAGTTTATATTAGGAAAATAAGGACAAGTTTTTATGTGTGACTTTTTTATTTATCCACCAACGTTTCGTCCAATTTGCCGACTTCTTCAGGGCTTCAAATAGTCATGTCACACATTCGTCTAAATTTTCTTATTACCTTTGTTACCATTGAAGGCCATCAGAATACAATTTTCAAAAAATATTTGGCACATTCACAAAAAAACACAATTTTTCTTTCTTTTCTTTTTATATTAACAATTTCATTAATATAAAACAGAAATCCCATATATAGAATAAGGCAATCCTGTTTTTTTAAACTAGAATAGAATATTATTTCTCTGTTTTATCCTTACATACAGAAATCTCAAATTCGAATATGTACCAAACTCAACCAGAAGTATATGGTAAAGTTAAGTGGATGGCCACATCAGAACGTGTCAATATTTATTTTTTATTAGTTTTTTTTTTTGTCCCAATTTTTAATGTGTTAATTGTGTTTAATTGTTGTCGTCTAATGAATGTGTATTGAAATAGATTACTTATTCGAACTAGATCAAAGAAAGGATTGATAATTTATTTTCTGAAAAGTGATTTCAGACTCTCTTCTTGCTAATTAATAATATTCAATGAAAATATTATGAATAATAAAAATAATAAATATTCACTGGTCTACCCCCATTTACACTGCGTAAAATATTTAACAGAAATTGCCTTAAAAAAAGAATTTCGGATGATTTATTATCTTATTTTTACACGCTTAATATTAGCTTCACCTGTATGTATGTATGTCATCATCATCATCATCAGCCTGTCGATATCGACAATCCACTGCTGAATATAGGCCTCTTCCATCAAATGGAAGGGGTTGGCATTAAGTCACCACGCTTGCCAGACGGATTGGTGACTAGGAATCGGATTATAGCCGGTCAAATATCAATGCAGGGACTCGGACTCGAACCCGGGACTCCTGCTTAGAGGGCTAGTGTCTTTAAGCTCTCGGCTAATCCGATTCCTGTATGTATGTATGTATGATGTATTTATCTATGTATCGATGTGACTTTTGTTCTGTTAAATTCCGCAAACATTTCTCTATAAAAATAATTGTTTACCTATATAATTTCAATGAAATTATTTAAAATAATAAAAATAAATATGTACATTTCATTCTGTTAAATTTCGCAAACTTTTCTCTATAAAAATAATTAAGGCTAAAAAGTAAAAAAAAAAATTATAACGGTAAATCACTCGTATCCATAATAAGCATTAATTAACAGGAATAGCAGGGAATTGGACAAAATAAAAAACAGAGTTTTTATTGAATGGGCCGGACGTTTCGTCGATTAATTTCGACTTCCTCAGTGGCTCATTCTATCACTCTTTGTCAAAAGACAATTCCACTACGCGACGAAACATCCTTTAATCCTTTTTATTTAAACTACAATACATTGTTGGATCATGCCCCAATTGCTCAGATTGTTTAAGTAGTGTAAAAGTTCAAGATTCTTGAGCAATTGGGGCATGATCCAACAATGTATTGTAGTTTAAATAAAAGGATTAAAGGATGTTTCGTCGCGTAGTGGAATTGTCTTTTGACAAAGAGTGATAGAATGAGCCACTGAGGAAGTCGAAATTAATCGACGAAACGTCTGGCCCATTCAATAAAAACTCTGTTTTTTATTTTGTCCAATTCCCTGCTATTCCTGTTAATTAAAATAAATTATATTTTAAATAAGCTCACGTGTTCTGATGTGGCCATCACTTGACTTTACCATACAACCTGGCTCCTCACTTATATTTAATATTTAATAAAATTATTTATATTCATTTAGGGGAGGGGGTTAGTTTTTCAATTTTTAGACTTCTGGGGTCCCACTGATTATGTATACAAAATTTTACTTAGAGAAAGTGGTGTAGGTTTTAGGTGAAACATGATATTAATTAATAAAGTAAAGGGTGTGTAGTTTCACAGCGAATGAAATAAAACTCAAATAGACTGAGTTTTATTTCATTCACTATGAAACTACACGCCCTTTCCTTTAATAATTTATACAAAATTTGATGGAGTTTGGTACAAGGGCCTAGATTTTCATTTTTTGAGCCTACACCCCCACCCCCCATTTTGGGAGGTTGGTTTTTTCATTTTTAGACTTCCGGGGTCCCATGATTATATATACGAAATTTGGTTGAGTTTGCTCAAATAGCCTAGATTTTTAATTTTTAACCCCCCCTCCACCCACCTTAATTTTGGGTCGATATGCTCCAAAATCTAATCAGCTCTTAATCTCAATTGACCAAAACTACGTGTGAAATTTGGTTTCGATATTCACACTAGTTTTTGAGCTAGCTCGTCCACAAAAATTTGGTAACGCACAGACTAACTAACTAAGTAACTAACAGACAGACTAAGTAACAGACAGTCAAACTAACAGACAGACTAACTAACCAACAGACTAACTAATAGACATTTTGACAAAACAATAATTATCTCGAAAGTGTAATTTTTTCGATGTTCACTTATTAGAGCTTTTTTGTAGAGCGAAATGCCATGGTTTTGCTCGAATTTTTACTTTACCATACAGGGTATGGTCAAGTATTGTAATCGTGCATGAAAAAAGTATTTTTTCTCCTTCTTTTTTTCGAAATATCTCCAAAACGGCTTGAAACTATTCTGATTGTATGCTGAAGTAAAAAACGAAAAAACACGCTTCTAAATAGTACAAAATTATATAATACTTAATTAAAAAGTGTAGGGTACTTAGTCGAAATTAATTAAAACTACATATTTCTGAGCCTCGCACTTTTTGATTAAGTATTACATTATTTTGTACATTTTTAGAAGCGTGTTTTTTTAGTTTTTTTTTTTAATATTTTAAAGAAGATAAGAAAAAAATTCGTGATTTGAACAAAAAATTTTGTTTAAAATTAATAAAGAAATAAATTTAAATATTTATGCAATGTGTTTGTTTGAATGAATTTGTTTAGACAATAGATAACAAAAAAAAATTCTTTACAAATTCGCATTGAAGAGAAAAGTTTTTTTTATTCTTATATATATATATGTATATGTATATTTTGTTTTTGATTGCGTGTTGGGATTAGCCGTGTGAATGATCCGAGTTCGGGTAGACCATAGGCCGGCGTGAGGGGGCACGGCCTCCGTCTATTTTCGCGGGCATTGAGCGTGACTTGGCCGTGACTTGGCTCCGCTATTTCTAGAAGCGGCTGTGGAATCTCACAGCAGAGAGGCTGGTGTGTCAGTCCCTCGGAATGCACCCTTAGTGCATTTTTCAGCAGTGCAAAAATCCTTCCATACCGAGAATGTCTAACTACATTTTTCTCTCTCCTACCTTCTCATTTAGAAACCAATCAGAAGGAACAGCATTTGAGAAATTTCCCAATTTTTAGATTCTCAACACTATATAATAAGTAAAATTTAAAATTGGAGGAAAGGGTTAAAGATTTATTAAGACACGGTACGCTTTCTGAAATTTGATAATTTTTAATCAGCATAGGCTTGGGGAGTCGGGTTAGCTCAGTCGGCTAACGCACTGGCCACGCTTCGGCATCGATAGATTATGACGATGTTGGAGTGGAAGGCCGGGGTTCGATCCTGGCTGGCAAATCAAAATTTCTACCGTCTAAAAACTCGGCTCCCTCACTGACCCTACTAACACTTTACTTATGTGCTGTCTAATGGGCTTTGTTCCCGGTGACATTAAATAAATAAAAAAAAAACTAAACTAAAAAATCAGCATAGGCTTTGAATTAAAATAAGCTGACGTGTTCTGATGTGGCCATCCACTTGACTTTACCATGCAACATGGCCCCTAAAATTATTTATATTCATGTAGGGGTTAGTTTTTGCATTTTTATACTTCTGGGGTCCCACTGATTATGTATACAAAATTTGGTTGAGTTTGGTAAATGGCCAAGATTTTCAATTTTTGACCCCCCCCCCCCCATTTTGGGCGGTTAGTTTTTGCATTTTTAGACTTCTGGGGGTCCACTGATTATGTATAGAAAATTTGGCTGAGTTTGCATAAATGGTCTAGATTTTTAATTTTTAGCCCTCCTTTTTTTGGGTCGATATGCACCAAAATCTAATCAGATCTTAATCTCAATGCACAAAAACTAAGTGTGAAATTTGGTTTCGATATTTTAACTAGTTTTTGAGCTAGCTCGTCCACAAAAATTTGGTAACGCACAGGCTAACGACATCTAACCAGACAACCGGAAAAACAGACAACCAAACAACCAGACAACCAGACTAACTAACAGACATTTTGACATGTTTTAGCTCGATTAGAAATTATTTCACCATCGATTATTCAAGAATTATCCGATTGGACAGAAACGATATTCTTTTTAGAGAAAGGTAATAATCAATTAGAATTTACTAGAATTCGAATCTCTATCATTATTGATGATTAACATGTTATTACATTACATGAAAAGAATTAATAAATGACAGATTTTCTTGCATATGCGCCTATGAGTTATGCAACCTACTACCTCTGCTATAATAGTTGCATTATACCTGAACAGGTGTGCCGGTAAACCCTTTAGCCAAACTAGAAGATATCTCTTTTTATTGCTAATATTCTTATTTTAAATATCCATAAAGGACTTTGAAACGACTTAGTCTCTAAATACATTACGTAACCCTTATTTGTGAGTAAAAATTCAATTTTTTTTTAAATTTATTTCTATTACTTGTGTTGAGATTATTTTACCGAGAAGAGCAGAGTTGTTAATTCATAAAGATAAATCAATGAGGTTGTCCGTTGATTGAAACAAATATACATACCTCTATTTATTTATACCAAATATAAATATCTATTATATACATATAAATTATTTGTTTGAGACTAGTTTCAAAGGTTTGGCCTTCATCATCAGTCTATTTTATTTAGGGAAAGTGTTGTAGGTTTTAGGTGAAACATGATATTAATGAAATAATTGAGTTTGTATAAACTTCTTTGAATTTTATTTAATTCACTGTGAAACTACACTCCCTTACTTTATTAATCAGTCTATTTAATTAGTAATATTTTATCAAGTGTAATTTATCAAGGGGTCCATTAGCCGAGTGGATATAGAAAATTTGTATTATTGTTATAGCAAGCTAGCAACAAAAACGTTTGATATTGTTTACGTATATATTTACTCAAAAAATTTTAACCTAGCCATCTCTGCTTTATTCTTTAATATAATTTTTGATTGTTTTATTTGACGAAAATACTTATATTTGTCAAACTTATTTCATACTTATATTTATATTGCCAAATTAAATTTGAAAATCTGAAAAGATTAATTTATTTCAAAACTGTAGACGATACCAGTAATTTTTAGTGAATTTATAATATTCAGAAAAATAATCCTTCAAATTCAATATATAGAGATTTCCTTACCAACTGTCTTAAGAGATATCTCTATAAATAAGAAAGAGAACGTTTTTATTTAATCAATTTCAAAATTAACAATACCTTGGGCTTTTATAATAAATAATTTCAATTAAATACTAATAATATGAAAATAGCTTTACTTTAGTCTTGGGCCGTTGGCATCCGGATGTTTATATATGTCGTGGCCACATCGTAGAATTGACCATTTCATGAAATGCTCGAGAATTTCATGAAATGTTCACATTTCATGATGTGGCCAACTTAATTTGACCAGATCATTAAATCGTGAACGTTTCTTGATTTTGTCATCCACGATTGGACATATCGTAAAATAGGGTGTCGATATAATATTTAATAAAAATCCAGAATATGTTACAAACTTGTTTATTGTTCTTTAAGTCAGACAAACATTTAACTAGGGACTTTAGGAAATATTAAAAGAATCTTAAAATACAACATACCAAATCTAAAATGCCACAATGTAGAAAAAATATTATTTTAATTTAAGTTACCTATTCATTTATATAGGTTCCTAATAATATCCTTACAAAATTAAACATCAAACACGTCAAGTTACATAATTATTTTTAGAAAACAAACAAATATTTAGGGTAAAAGCAACGCTGTGGGTCTCCTTTTTTAAGCGCCAATTTCGTTCGTTGTCAAAAGGGTTCCCCACTCTGCTCACATCTCCCTCCCTTATCTTAGTTATTGGACCGCTCCCAGGGTGCAGCAATCAACGAATATTGACCCGGGGATTTAAAAATATAATTTGATTCCGTCTAATCGGTTTTTAATTAAAAGTGCAGTATATTAACCGAACCGGAGTCGTTTGCACATATTCGGTTCTATTACGTGGTTTGATTTAATAAAAATATTGTAAATAATATTAATAATATTTATTATATTTATTATAATATTAATAATTACATTAATATTGTCAGCTGACGCCAACCGAACCCTCTAAATGCCAGCCTGAAAAGGAGCTATACGAACCCAACCGAGCCGAACTGAATATATATTAACCGAACCTCCGAGAGTTAAGTCCGGACGGGGTGTGTTTTGGACTCCCATTTTTTTCTAATCAAACACACATTGAAAACCGAACCAGCCAATCGTCGGGCGGGGTGTGTTTGGGGCTCCCATTTTTTCCTAATCAAACACACATTGAAAACCGAACAGCCAATCGTCGGATATAAATAATAGTGAAAAAAGCACCTTGGACTCTTGTATTTCAGTGAAGAAAAAAATGAGGGCATCTGATTTTCGGTTCAGTCAAAAGTATTGCTGTATAAAAACAGTGTCAATTGAAAAAGTATGTTTAATGAGACTCCTTTTATATGAACTATATATTTTCAAATGACCGATTTGAATTCCCGCTCTCTTTTATTATAATATATATAAAAATAATGATTTATCGCCGAGTTGACATTCATTAGTTCAGCGCGACAAGGGGTAATGGTGCGCCACTGGTGGGGGAACACTGATGACACATTGATTTCCTCATTTACTAACAAATTATTCACTTTTTCACTAAGAGTAACAGCATTATTTTCATGTTGACACATAAACAAAACGCTTCCAGCGCCTCTACCGGTAATAAATGTAACCATTTTACGATATGATCAAATAAACTTGACCATTTCATGAAGTAGCCGCGCGTTTTGTTGACCATATCGACAAACGATTTCTTATCATTGATCTGGCCAAGGAACATCATGATGTGGCCAATAGACATTGAAACATTTCATGAAATGTGACCATTTCATGAAATTCTCGAGCATTTCATGAAATGGTCAATTCTACGATGTGGCCACGACATACTATATATAAGAGCCTAGATTAATTTGTAACAACGCTCAGAGAATGCTGCCGACAGGGAGCGCTGATGGCGTAGGTATATTTGCGGCAAATTTGAAATATAATTGTAATTGCAATTTGAAATGAAAGACTCCAATTGATTTTAAATTAAGAAACATTAAATATATTGATAATTATTCCTCCCCCCCCCCCTCACCACTCAAAAATTAAATATTCAATTCGCTTTTCTTTGTGCACAGAAAAATAAATTAATCACAACTTATTTGATTTATATTTTATATATTATTTGTTTATTTTTTAATAATTTGCCACTTTTTTATAATTTTTTAAAAATCTAAATTTTGTTATTCTTATTTTTGGATTTTTACAAAATTGAACGACTTAAGATACGCATGCCCGAATTTATCATGGCAATACTGGAGGGAGCAGACTGTCATACAAACAACACCTGATCTCTTTTAAATATTTGGAGCCTTATATCCATTATCGAATTAAAAAAAATGATATAATATAATTCTCCTCCTCACACGATCCCACTTATTTAAATAAATCTATTTCCACACAAAAAATATCACAATGCTGTAGATTATAGAAAAAAAATACTTCCAGATTCATATCTAGAGCCTCATTTCTGTAGCTGTGTCCGGACGAAAATGAGGCGAAACTTTTAAGAGACTATGTATTTTCGGGAGTTTACAGGTATACATTTGGAGTGTGGTGTTTTAAGAGGAATAAGATTTTTGGACCGAGACGCCGCCCGCGAGGGCACCAGCCTGGAGGGCCGAGCTTCGAGGGCGTGCCGAAGGCACGCACGAAAAGCTCGTATACATATAATCGAATATTTAAATTATTGTATTTATTGATTATATTAAATATTGTCACATTTAAATATATTAACAGATACTTCACTAGGGTATATTGAACGGGCTTGATGAAATGACGCGATTCCTATGCCGAAAGGCTTGTGTCTCAACCCCCTACCATAAAATAATAGACCAATAGATTTATAAATGAGAATGAAAAAGATCTTATTTTATCGATTTAATCTATGTGAAGGTACACGTAATCATTCAAATAAAAGAAAGAGTTTTTAATTAAAAATTTTGTAGTTTAAATGAAATATTATGAAAACAATCAGTTTCTTCACTAGGTCAACGAGTCGATTAGAATTGGCAATAGGATTTAATTTGTTCCTCATCGCATATTTAATTAAATCTATTAAAATTTCATATCTATAAAATATTTTCTTTTATCTTTTATATAAAATAGTTTTTATTAGAATATTTGCATTTTAAAGGGTAGTTCATTTAAAGTCTAATTTAAAAAACACTAATTACTAATTTGAAATAATTTTTAAAAATAAGAAATTAATAAATATTACAAAACACTCGATTATTAATAATTATATTAAATTTTGAACGAAATTGATTGATTAGTTTTTAAGAAAATTGTAAAAAATTAACGTAACGATGAATCGTGATGCCGGGTGACTTGCGGCCCAGCCTCTTGATAAAAAAGAATTATAAATGAGAAATAAATCGATCTTATTTTATCGATTTAATCTACCTGGAGGTTCACAGTATCTGTCTAATATAAGAAAATAGCATATTGGTTAAGAATTTCGTAGTTTAAAATAAATTTTATGAAAAGATTCAATTTCTTCTCTCCGGGAGAGAATCAACTAGAAATGACAAAAAGTTTTAATTTTTTTCTAATTAGATATTTATTTAAATCTAATGAAAATTCATATCTCGTTTGTTATGTTCATTTATCTTTTATATGAAATAATTATTATTAGAAAATTTAAATATTAAGGGGTAGTTTATTTGAAGTCCAATTTGAAAAAACGCTAATAACTCCGTTAAAATTTTTTAAAAAATATGCAATTAATAAATCTTATAAATCATTTAATTATTAATCATTTACTTTAATTTTGAACGAAATCGCTTCAGTACTTTTTGAGAAAATCGTCAAAAACCAAGAAAACCGTCTTTGAAAGGCCGTTTTAGAAACATTTTAAAATTCACCTCCATGCCAGAAGTCAATGTTTCGTTTCATATGACTTTTTCAACTTTTTTCAAAGGCATCTCGTGCTTTCAAAAAGCATCATTTTTGAGACGGCTCAGATGGTTTTTGATCATTTTCTCAAAAAGTACTGAGGTGATTTTGTTAAAAATTAAAGTAAATGATTGGGAATTAATTGTTTTATCATATCTATTAATTTCATTTTTAAAAAAAAATTCAACGGAGTTATTAGCGATTTTTCAAATTAGACTTCAAATAAACTACACTTTAAAATTCAAATTTCTTAATAATAATTATTTAATATAAAAGAGAAATGAAAATAACACACAGATATGATATTTCAAAAGATTTCAATAAATATCTAAGGAGAAAAAAATAAAACATTTTGGCATTTCTAGTTGATTCGCTCCCGGAGAGAAGAAATTCAATTTTTTCATACAATTTCTTTTAAACTACAAAATTCTTGATCAAAATGCTATTTTCTTATATTAGACAGATACTGTGAACCTCCAGATAGATTAAATCAATAATATAAGATCGATTTCTTTATCACTTATAATTCTTTTGTACTCTTAACATCTAGAGACTGGGTCGCAAGTCACCCGGCATCAGCGAGTCATTTGTTAAGGTTTTCTAGCTTTTTGCCATTTTCGTAAAAACTAATCAATCTCTTTCTTTCAAAGAATTGAATTTACAATTATTAA
>JALMQS010000187.1:17137819-17364247 GCA_024734495.1 Forficula auricularia | reverse complement strand
ACATTCATTAAAATAAACGAGATTTTGCTGTATTGTTAAATTACTCTAATAATTAATCTTGGGGCGCCGTAGTGCAAAGGCTAGAGCGTTTGACTCGAATCAAGTTTATATTCTGATATTTTTATCTATGTTAAAAATACAAAGTCCCTCAATAAATTCAGGTGAAGGCAACGGAAACCACCCATGTGAAGTATTTTCCCAAAGGAATTCCCTTAATAATCGTCAACGCTTGGAATCGAGTATGGTCCTCGAAGAAGAAGAATGAATCAATTTAATATTCAAGCTTCACAAAACCTTAAATTAAATGCACTTACCACTAGCAGTAGTATCGAAAATTTGATCAAAAATGATAACATATTTGGAAGGATAATTTTATCTAAATGATTTTTAAATAGAGACTCAAGCCAATAAGATCTACTTGTCTATATTTATATATATATACCTACCCTCCAATTTCATTCATTAAACAAATAATAGATAACTGATAAGATAAATAATTAACCACTTGAAAAATTACTTTTTTTACCTTGATTTTTTTTTTAGTTTTCCTGTTTCATTTTCATTGCTTACTTTTTTGAAATAAATTTTATTTTTCTCTATATCTTACCTCCCTTATTTTTTTTAACCGACTTCAAAAAAGGAGGAGGTTCTCAATTCGACTGATTTTTTTGTTGTCTATGTTACCTGATATCTTCGCCAATTGTGAACCGATTTTGATGATTTTTTTGCATTGGGTTCAGTATAGTTTCCGATTGGTCCCGTTTTTTTCATTGGTATTGGATTTTTTGTTTTGTTTGTTCAGGCATAACTTCTTTGTTTATAGAACCGATTTTAATGATTATTTTTATTGGAAAGAGGGTACCTTAGGGGTGGTCCCATATTAATTTGGTCAAGTTCTGATGATATGATCAATGGCAAATTAACGTAAGTCTCAATTCTTATAAGCAAATAATCGAAATTATAATAAAAAAATCTTTTATAAAAAAATCAATCTTAAAACGTTCATTTAAAACCCGCAAACGTTTCCAGAGAATTTCTATATTTATGAATTTAATTTTATTATCATTTTCTGATTTATTCGCCCGACCCTTTCTCTTACGAGATGCATGCAAGAGTATTATATTAAGTCACTATTAATAACATCACTAAAAAAGAGAAAAAAAAAATTATAAAAAAAAAACTCAAAAATCAAATAAAATGCACTAAAAAGTATAAAATAATTATCTTATTTAGTTACAACTAAACGACGAAATATTAACATGAAATCACTTTTTGAAGTCGGTGCAAACAAACTATATAAGCGATCGTACCCGCCAAACGTACTAAGCAAGATCCGTCGAGTGCGATTCATAAAATGTATATTTTTGGCATCGACTTCAAAAAAAGCATTTTTTATTTGATTTTTGAGTTCTTATTATTTAATTTGTTGCATTTAATATTTTTGAAGTCGGTTTATATTTTATTTTTTATAAAAATTATATAATCTACTTTTGCTGATACTCAAAATATTAATTTACAATCTGCTTTGAAAGGTAGGATATTAATTACTTTAATAATCTTAATTACTGAGATAACCTTGTTTGTCGATATAAAGAAGGACTGTGTCCTTCACTACATTTTCCCCTACGAGAAATAGAATTGATATTAGATATCTAAATATTCTTTACGTAATTACTGGGGCGTTCTTTTTTGAAAACGTGTGTAATTGCTTACGCACTATTGATATCACTGGCTGTCCATCAAGTATGCCAAGCAATAATCATCAAACAAATGGCTCTATCCAGCTCATCTACAAACGAAAAGCAAGCGCCTTAATCAATATATTGTATATCAGGGTCTTATAATAAACACACCGAAGTGCAAAAAAATCGAGCCACCAATAAAAACTTTATTAAATAGCAAATCATTTTTAATTTTTTTACAAAGTAACATACATTATTGAAATTATTGCTTATTGACAGTGTAATTACCACTTGTTGTTGACTTAGCCCTTGATTAATTAGGCACACAATTTGAACTGCTTGAACTTGAGAAATATCCATTTTGTATATTTTATCTTTCTATCAATGATGCTTAATTCAAAATTATTCAATTTATTGATATTTCAAATGGAATTTGATCTTTTATTAAAACTTTATTTAAATTAAAGTGATATTGAGAAAGTATGATAATTTGTAATTGTATCTTTTAATTTAATTTTATTTATTTTTTTTTATAAAATTCAGCTTAGCAAACAGGAAGTTGCTATTGAAGACATATGTATGGGCATAGCCATGTACGGGTGTGAAACCTGGACAATTGGAAAAGCGGAGAGAAAGAGATTGGAGGCTTTCGAAATGTGGTGCTAGAAGAATGATGAATATCAAATGGATGGATAAAATTACAAATGAAGAAGTTCTTGGAAGAATCGGAGAAAGAAGAACCTTTGAGAGTCAAGAGAAGAGGCCAGATGATGGGGCACACTGAGACATGGGGGAGTTAGGGATATCTTGGAGGGGAGGTAAGAAAAGGAAGGGAAGACCAGATTGAATTTCAACCAAATAATTGGGGATATGGGATGCCAGACATTTAGAGGGTTAAACAGCTGGCGGGGGACAGAGTCAGTGGAGAGATTGTTGCATCAAACCAGTCTTAGGACTGTATACTCAATGATGATATAAAATTCAAAAATTATCAACAATATTTATTGAATATGTTAGTTTAAGAGTTAATGGAACAAATTATACGAATATTTGTAAAAATTTTAAAAATAATTTGCTATTTAATAAAGTTTTTATTAGTGGGTCGGATTTTTTGCATCGTAGTGTACATTATCAAACAAATTGTCGGAAGTGAATTGATACTCTGTGCGATATCTGCAAACGTGTCACGAAATAAATTTAGCTCGAAAAACTGAATCCTTTTATAGATATAGTCGGGGGCGTATGCCAGAAAATTTCCATGGGAGGGGGGGGGGGGGGTGTCAATCCTCAAAGTAAAATATTTAGTGGGAATTTTTTTTTAATAAAAACAAATAGATACTTAAAAAAATTTAAAAAGAATATAACTCTTGATTAAACATATTAGCCCTGTATTTTAAGGGGGTTTCAGCTTACATTAATTGCGCGAAAATATTTTCTTTCTAGTATCGTTTGGTATGGTGTGGGTATGCCAAATCTAAGTTTGCGACCTCCAAGTGTGGAGTAGGGTTGGCCGGCTGACACTCATATGCATGTGTGTGGGTGGCCGTGTTTCAGCTGGGAGGCAGTCGTTGACAAGGGCTGTAAGCTGCCGACACCCTCACCCCGCGCATATGCGTGTTGTGTGTAAGTGTGTATGTGTGCGCTGCTAAATATTGGTTGCAACGGCAAGATAGTAGTTGAAGTCGAGAGCCGCTTTTAAGATGACGTAGCTTATCGATGTGTTAGCTTGTCGATTTGATAGCAAGTGTACGATGTATTAATTAATTACGTGTATTACGATGTTTTAACGACGACCCCTAGACACGAATCTGTATATAACCCCTTTTTGTAAATAAATATATATAAAGAAGTGAATGTGTGTTATTGTTTATTTCACCCCTATGAGCGAAGAGGGTGAAACCCGCACGCCTTCTACAAGTGGAGGCCTGTCCGAGATAAATCGTAGGGGGTGAAACCCCCCGCCCCCTACATAATCTAAATCTACAAAAAAAAAAAACTGAATAACTTTCATAAGAACTATTTTTTATACGACATAAAATAATAAAAAATATTAAATCAATTAGATATCAAAAAATTCTAATAATTATTTTTACAATCATTCAACTTAATTTTCAAATAATAATGATCAAATATTTAATTATTAAATAATCATTAATAATTTAATAATTTTGCGACACTGTTCTATGACATTCCACAGAGTGTATCGCAAGTCTTCTGGATGAATTCCAGTTACAATTTCGTTATGTTGGCCTTTTAAGTTTCTTCGTAGCCTTTACATTTCTTGTTTTTTTTTTTTACAACACGATAAAATGAAGCTTGTGAGGGTGTATTCCTATCAGGAAACCGCTCGGCATCCATTTCAATGGCAGCCCCATAACACTTCTTCCACATTCACCATAAATTAAGGAGTTCTTTCACGACAATCCACACAAAAAGTTTTAGCCTTGTAACCACGCTATAAATATGAACGGAACTAAAATTTTAGGTTATGTTTTTTTAACGTGACTGTCCACTCACACAACGAAATCTCTATATGGACACACACATACTTGCCGGATCGTTTTCAAGCCATTGTGCTTATATCCCCTCCATTAAAAATAATCGCCCAAATATGTTTTTTTTTGTTTTTTATCAAAACTAAGAGGTTAATAATTTCAATTTTTTTTAAGTTACTCCGAATATATTATTCTAACAAATATTAGTTTTTCATCAAGATGGTGAAAGTCCTTCAATGAAAAAAAAAAATAATGATCATATCCCCACCCTTTCCCAATCTACCCTATGTAAAATATGTCATTTTTAATTGCAATTATTTCATGTTTGGTGTGGTAAATCGTCTTCAAATTTGCCATATTAATTTGGTCAAGTTCTGATGATAATGATCACTATTAATAACATCACTAAAAAGAGAAAAATAAAAATAATTTTTAAGAAAAAATTAAAACCGACTTTAAAAAAATTAAATGCAACAAATAAAAATAATATTAACATAATTATAACTATGAAGAACAACATATAACATATACTTTTGAAGTCGGTGCAAACATAACCTTTTATGAATCGCACTCGACGGATCTTACTTAGTACGTTTGGTTGGTACGCTCGCTTATAGGTATAGTTTGTTTGGCACCGACTTCAAAAAATAATTTCATGTTAATATTTCGTAGTTTAGTTGTAACTAAATAAGTTAATAATTATTTTATACCTTTTAGTGTATTTTATTTGTTGCATTTAATTATTTTTGAAGTCGGTTTTATTTTTTCTTAAAAATTATTTTCTAATGACTTATATTCCAAGTTTCAGACTTCTTGAATTTTTGCATTTGTGAAAGAACTAACTTAAATAGAAAATAATCTCTTAAATCTGTGTATAATGAAGTTTTAAGATCAAAATAAACACTTATTTTCATTGTTGTGACTATTTGATATATAATAAATATTTGATCATTATTATTTGATAATTAAGTTGAATAATTGTTAAAAATAATTATTAAGATTTTTTTGAGATTAAATGATTTAATATTGTTTTTTATTTGATGTCGTATAAAAAAATAGTTCTTATGAAAGTTGTTCAGTTTTTTTTTTGTAGATTCAGAATATGTACAGAAATATATAGGTTTCTATTTAAAAAACAGAACGTGACCTCGAAATACCCTTGAAAACCTGTTCTAGGGCGACAAACAGTAGCGTAGTTTAGAAAATGTTTTCATATAATGCACTGTTTTTGAGTTATAAGAAAGAAAAAAACACCCGGTATATATAGGTAAGGGAGGGGCCAGGTGTATGGTAAAGTCATGTGGTTGGCAGGCATGTGAAATAAATATTTCTGCTTACTTATAATAAGTTGGTAATGAGAAGGTAAGAGAATATCCGTTTCAGGGTCGCTTGCCGAGTGGGCAGTCATCAGCCTGTTCTTCTTAACTAGCCGCCTTTGATTGGCTCTGAAAAAAGAGAGACATTAATTTATTCAATGGAAATTACGTAGTTTTATTAAATTAATATATAATATGTAAATAAGTAAAGAATTACGTATTATATTAGACAACAACAACACTTACGAAAAAATATGAATTTGATTATATGGTAAGTGTGGATTTAAATCTATCTATCTATCTACTTATTAAAAGAGCAAAAATTGTATATTATTAAAAGAAATAAGGTTCCCTATAATTACATGAATAATAAAATATTAAATAATAATATGAAGGCGGGCTTTGCAGTTGGTTATTACTAGAAACCGGATTCCTATGCAATTGCATATTTTGTTTGCACGCCACATACGACGCAGAGGATCAATTACCTATCCGAATCATGCATCTAGGATAGAGTGGGTTAAATTTTATAATGCATATTTGAGTAATATTGCATAAAATTGCATATTTTAAGGATTTTTTGTCAAATATTGCCTATTTCGCGCCAAATACAGATTTTTTAAAAGTAAATTTTTGTAGAAAGAATGATAAAAATGAAGAAATATATATATATATATATATATATATATATAAAAGTTCCTTTAAATTTGCCCCTATTAAATCTGAGGATGTATAGCGCTCCTTTTCATCGTATAAATCAATTTTAAGTGACCGTAGACATAATAACCTGAAGATAATTTAGAAAAATACTTGTAAACATAAATTATTCACAATTGCAATCACATTTTAATTATTTTTGAGATCCCTTGTTAATTATTTATTATTTTTTTTAATGGTCTTCGGTAACTAGAGCCCATTTTGGCCATTGAGTGTCCGTGTGTGGGTGTGTAAATTAGTGTAGAAATCAGATTATAGGCAGTCAAATATTTGCATTATTTTATTAGTTTATTATTTGTTGCTTGTTAATATAAAAAAAATAAAAGCAATACAATACAATCGTGTATGTTAAATAAAACTACCCCCCCCCCCCCCCATTATTATATTTATTATGTTGATTTTATTCAAGTGCACCTATTATTTCTTTGAGTTTAAAGATTTTTTAATATATTAAATATAATGAGAATTTTGTGAAATTTTTTACTCAATAAAAGTACATATTTGACACTTGGTGTCTTTAGCTTATTTTATCATTTTATTCCTTTCATAGCACTCCTTCAAATATATAGTCTTTTTGTCTTCAATTATTTTTAATTTTACTTGCACATTTCAGCCTTTTTAACTTTTTGGCAGTTTTTACTGCATAAAAACCCGGTCTCTAGTTATTACATAAAACGTGTAAATTTTAGATAAGAGGTCTCGTTTTACTTTTTAAAAGGAACCTTAAAAATCATAGTTGAAAATAATTTTTCTTCATATATATATATAAGAAATTGTTTGCACAGAGTATATCGAGCTTAGAAAAATGTGCCATTATTTACTCTCCTCGGGAAGGAGGTTGAGGAAAATTAACTGGCTTCAAATAATTACACTCAACAACCAATCGTTGTTAATTTTAGATGCATATTTAATATTCATATAATCAATAAACTTATTATATGATAAAGATGAGGAAAAAAATATTAAAAACAGATTTCATTTTGAATTGATTTAGTAAGAAAATAGCAAAAAAGCTCGGTGATGAATCATTCAATGAGTGAGAAAGTGGTTGTATATATGTATAAATACTCGAATGCAGAACAATTTCTGATCATTCATCTCTCGTTGGAAAAATGAGCAGCTTTAGGATATTCTGCTTAGTGCTGGCGTTTGCAGTGGCGGAATCCGCGCTCATAGGTGAGAGACCCTAGCCCCCCCCCCCCCCCCATTAGCATATTTATAGGCCCTAAACACTTTAAAGAACTTTAGAGATTGTAGAATAGTAGGTTATAGGTAATAATCATGAATGATTGTTTTATAAAAATGATTATTGATTAAAATGTAAAAAAATATTTATGTTCCATTATTTATACCTATATAGTATCTGGAGCCACCGAGCGATGCACGGTAACTAAATTAAAAAAAATACAAATATATATAATACACGCCTCCCGGACCCACCCTAAACCACGCACCTCGCCCCCTCCACCACCCCCACTCCGCTCAACCCCAAACCCCGAATCCCCCACAACTGCACCCCATCTCCTACACCTCCCACATCCACGCCACCCCGCACCCAGCTATTGCATTTCTAGCTTTCTAGTGGTCCACATATTATGTGTATATTTGTTTACTCGTACACCAATTTGCCCACATTCGTTCATATTGATAAACATTATAAAAAAATAAATAGGAATAAATAATAATAAAAAAATAATCGTATAGGATCAGAAATAAAAA
Source organism: Forficula auricularia (assembly GCA_024734495.1). Taxonomy (NCBI): domain Eukaryota; kingdom Metazoa; phylum Arthropoda; class Insecta; order Dermaptera; family Forficulidae; genus Forficula; species Forficula auricularia. The sequence continues at coordinate 17,356,318 of JALMQS010000187.1, read as the reverse complement.
CATAAAATTAAATAAGATTTGTTTCCAAGTTATATAAAAAAAAGCCACTTCAAAAACTTTATTTGTAAACACACCTGTTTTGTTATGATTTAGACACCTGTTAATTAAAAACAAAAAATTCTGAATTTTATTATATTATAATAATATTTGTTATAACCTATTAGTGGGTTTTAAAATTAAAAAACCAATTAATAAATAAAAGATAATTGAAAAAAATGAAAATAAACTTTTTTATTGAGATTTTCATCTGTCAATAATTACTTTAAGAAAAGATCAATTAAAATGAAATTTGTCGTGGTCCAGACTTAGCCAGATCGTTTTCTTCATCCTCAAAACTTATTAATAAATAGAGTTGGTTTCATCAAAATCGGTAGAGCCGTTTTCAAAATAGAACTAAGATACAAATATATAAATATATATAGAATTTTTGCTCGTATAATAATAGTAGATAGATAGATAGATTATAATTAAAACGCGTGTTTATTAATTTATAAAAGATACATAGCAAGGAAATATAACATAAAACAACTATAACTTATAGCTGTTCATATTTTCTTTTAAAATATTATTTTTAAACGTTTTGAGATTGTTTTTATATAAGAATTGTTTTATTTATGTATGATTTAATAATTATTTTTTTTTTTTATCCCACTTCATAGAGAAATATACCAAGGCTTGTGATGCGAGTGCTGGAGATTTCAATGATTGTGCCAAAAGCTCGTTAGAAACGCTTCTGAAGACAGCGACAAAAGGTGAGCGAAATGTTTTTAAAGGATGTCTGAAAATAAGTAGCCCATTTAATTTAAATTTACAAAATGACTCCTTATTTTTTGGATGAGTTTTGACATTTTCTCTATCACGACTAACTTCACTACTACTGAAATTTGATTACAAAAGAGTATTTACATATTTTAAATCCGACGGAATATGCGCTAATGGTGAATTATATTAAAAAAAGTAGTTTGTTAATGTATTTTGTGCCTTTTTCAGACAACAAGGAGATTGGTCTTTTGAGCGCAGACCCGTTGCTTATCCCTTTTATCCGTCTAAGTAAGTCAGACGAGTTTTCGATGGACTTCTCTAATGTACATTTCCACGGCCTCTCCTCTTCTTCAATCGAGTCATTTGAGTGAGCGAATTATAATTTCTATCTTACTTTTTAGGCTTACGTTTAAAATTATAGTCTTCTATACTGCTAAACGGTGTCCCCCATATAGAGGTGATTCTTAAACTAGGGGTCGTTTGTTTAAGACATTTGATAGGACAGCGCAAGACGCACCGAATTGTTTAAAGTGGGGCACCTAGCCTCAACGGCCTTCTCCCGCACTCGCAACCAGCGCATACAGGACTCTCGTCTCGTATGTAACCCTGAGAGAGCCACGAATGGCATCAATCAAGGTGTAAGTGTATACACAGAGGTATACGTGAAATACAGCGGGCGTGTATTCCACCCTCGCGAGTGTTGAAGCTATCAACATCTGGCGAGTTAACAACGGCTATCTAGACAAAACCTTATGCCACCACGAGTCCAACCTCAGTCGAATGGAGCTAAGAACTTTCGTCCCCAGGGCTTTCTCCATTCCCCATGGCACCATTAGTTTTTAACAACCTTTGGTATGGTTGCTCGAGGTTTCTCTTGCACATGACTTTCCATGCTCCACCTCTTCAGATTCGGACTCTCTTCCCACAGTCCCAGTACGTGATCGACTGTATGTGCGGTTGGTTTACCTGATGCGATTGCAACATCGCATACACCTGACGAAGCGCTTGCAAATCGTCCAAGCCGGATCAAGCCCCATAAAGTTGTTTCTGTCTTATGAATTGGGACATGAAAAATTAATCCCACCCAATACACTTCTGAGAAAAACTGGCCAAGTACGAAAAACTAATGAAATCTAGGGTACAGCCATGTTAAATTCGCCAAGAATAATTATAAGTTGGGAAAATAGTACTTTCAATTAAAATGCATTTCCCATTTTGAATGACAATCTAGATTTGTCGATTGTAAATTTTACTAGTAAACAATAAAATAGACAAAATTAATCCCCAAGAAAAAAGCGGTGTCTACAAATTACAATGTGACTGTGAAGCTTTTTACATAGGTTAAACTGGTAGATCCATCAATGACCGCCTTGCTGAACACAAGAGATCACTGAGGCAACTACAATTGAACAGTGATAAACCTAATTCCCAACCACTAAATTACGTTTCAGCATTTGCTGAACATCTATTTGATAACAATCATTGCCCATCTAAAGAAAGCCCCCTTATTCTGAATTTCTCACCAAAAGGACGCATATTAGATTTATTAGAATCCACCGAAATTATAAAAGCAATCGCCCGCAAAGAACCTATTCTAAATAACCAATTAGAAAGAACAAAATCAACAATTGATCTATTAAGAAACCTAAATTAACAGAAATTCACTCTATACAAAATATGTGTTCTTGATTTTCTATATCTTCTTCTTTTGTCTAAATTTATATAGTCTTAAACCTTTATACAAATTCCTTTAATAGGTATTTCTAGAATCCTTTATAAATAAATTTCGACCATAGACAACTTACCTGAACCCTCCGGACTATAGTCAGACAATTTGTTCAATACCCATTGCCCCCCCTTATTCCTAAGCCTTGTACTAAAATATTAACCACTAGATCAATACAAGGTACAATTTATATTCAGTCTTTTGTTAAACTTCCTGATGAAGGGTTCATAGCCCGGAATATGTATAGAGATAAATAAAAAATCTCCAAAATATAATTAAAAAAATTTTTTAATTTAATTTTCTTTTGTGAAACAACACTATAATCCGTCAAATAATTCCTGTGTTTCACTATAAACCAACACAGCTTTCCCTAAACGTTATTAAATTATTTTCATGAAACTTGTCTGGCCACGAATTTAATTAATGTACCCTAACGACTTAATGAGTAAAACCGTCATGACATTTCCTTTGATTCGAGCTCATTGGAATTTCGTGACAAAATGTCAATTTTGGGTGTCACCTTAGGTTCTGAGCTTTCTTGGAATGACCATATTATCTCAGTAGCAAAAGCTGCAGCATATAAGCTTGGGCTTTCTTTTCCGGACTAAACGCTTTTTCACCTTCACTCAACTTCTTATCTTTTAGAAGGCTCAAATTCGCCTTTGTCTCGAATATTGCTCGCATTTGTGAAGAGAAGCCTCGAAGCATTTTCTTAATACCTAAGATGCAATTGAGAGGGGGGCTGTCAGACTGATAGGAGATTCAACATTGACTGACACTCTCGACTCCCTGGCCCATCGTAGATCTATCTCCGACCTTTCTCTTTATACTTTACCATATAGGGTATGGTCAAGTATTGTAATCGTGCATGAAAAAAGTTTTTTTCCTTCTTTTTTTCGAAATATCTCAGAAACGGCTGGAGCTATTTTGATTTAAAAAATTGGGCGAAACCATGGCATTTCGCTCTACAAAAAAAGCCCTAATAAGTGAACATCGAAAAAATTATATTTTTCGAGATAATAATTGTTTTTAATTAGTAGAGATTGTGGTGTTGGTGCAAGGTGAAACATCTTTAATAAAGATAAGAGTAAATAAATATTATTAAGTGGATATTGATGAGGCAGTCCAAAAAAAGAAGAAGATAATTTACACTATCTTTTTATTCATAAAACCGACGTTTCGGAAGCTATTCCCTCTTTCTTCAGGATTTTGAAAAGTCAGTGAAGGAAATCCAATGCGGCATTCCCCTCTGTCTCCTCTTTCAGTGGCAGTAGCAATAATATCTTGTATTTCATTCTCAGCAGAATTATAATGTAAATTATATTTAATATTGATTTACTATAGTTAGAGATACTAGGTCACTTATTTCACATTAAAATTAAAAAATTAAAAGATATAAAATTTTTTTCTTTTTCAATATATATATTTCCGGCTATCAACCCATCTTCAGGATTACAGAAAGTAACAGTTACTTTCTGTACTTCCTGAAGATGGGTTGATAGCCCGAAATATATATATTGAAAAAGAAAATTTTTTTTATTTCTTTTAATTTTTTAATTTTAATGTGAAATAAGTGACCTAGTATCCTTAAACCATAGTAAATCAATATTAAATATAATATTTATTTACTCTTATCTTTAATAATTGTTTTGTCAAAATGTCTGTTAGCCTGTCTGTTAGTCTGTGCGTTACCAAATTTTTGTGAACGAATTAGCTCAAAAACTAGTGTGAATATCGAAACCAAATTTCACAGGTAGTTTAGTTGCATTGAGATTAAGAGCTGATTAGATTTTGGTGCATATCGAGCCAAAAACAGGGGCGGAGGGGAGGTTAAAAAATTAAAAATCTAGGTTATTTGAGCAAACTCAACGAAATTTTGTATACATAATCAGTGGGACAAGAGAAGTCTAAAAATGCAAAAACTAACTCCCCTCCATTACATGATTATAAATAATTTTATTAAATATTAAATATAAGTGAGAGGCCAAGTTGTATGGTAAAGTCAAGTGGATGGCCACATCAGAACACTTCAGCTTATTTAGATACTACCATGGCTTTTGTTCTGAAGAGATAAAATCAATAATCCCTCCAAAGGCTTCATTTGCGCGAAATACACGATTTTCTAGGACACAACACCCCTACTCGCTAAAATTGGATACTAACCGAACGAACTCGTTTGTTCCTTTGACATCTAGAGACTAGAACTCTCTTCCCCCGACCCTCGTCCCAGCAACTTATAACCTTCAATCTTTCAAGACACGCATCGACGAACACCTTCAACTCCAACCCAATCCCTAAATCTCCTCTTATTTCTAAAATACAAGGGTTCTCCGCGGACTTCAGAGGTTGAACCTTGTCGGTGCAACTTCTTCTTGTATCAGTATCATTATAAAAGAAAAAAAAAAGCCAAGTTTCATGAAAATAATTTAAATAAAAAATTTAGAATTCACAAATTTAGATTGTCATTCAAAATTCAAAAAATGCATTTTAAGTGAAAGTATCTACCGAGGGGTGAACCGCGATTGGAATTAGGTGTACACCGTCTTTGGAATTACTTTGGAATTCATTAGATAATCTATTGTCATTTATTGTCTTCTACTAGGAAGTGGAAGTGCAAGTAGGTGTACACGATTTTAGGTCGCGGTTCACCCCTCGGTATCTACTATTTTTTTTGAACTTAATTATTCTTGACGAATTTAAATATTTTTTTTTGAGGAAATTAATTTACCATACAAATTTCATCCCTTCATTTTAGAGGCCAAGGGTAGTAAAGTATTCGTGATTAATTTCCAAAACCAATACAAATTTGACAAGCATTCTAGGGTAATTACATTTTTTTTATTGATATTGATGTGAGAAGGAGATACACAAGAAGGTGCATCCCCTAAAGGCCTGTATGGGATGGCCCCTCCATCGTGAAAAGAACAGAGTAGAATGAAAGAAGCCGGGATCACGAGCCAAATCTCAGAAAGTTAGATACAATCCAATTTACCAAGTTTTTTAAGGGCTTCGAGCAGTGGTAAATTCTCCGTGAGATAAATTAGGTTAAATTTATCTCCCACTTAATTTTTTTTTCCAAACCCTATACTTACAGAAAAAATGTTTGGGTATAGCCGGGAATCGAACCCGTGACCTCCGGGTTGCCATCCAGACATGCTGACCACTACACCAGGGAGGCGGGCAATTATTATTTAAAAATGAAAATTTACTTGAATGATTAGAAGCAGGGTATACTCCGAGGGGTGAACCGCGATCGGAATTAGGTGTATCCAGTCTTTGGAATTATTTTGGAATTCATTAGATAATCTATTGTCTTCTACTTGGAAATGAAAGTGGAAGTGGAAGTAGGTGTACACAATTTTAGGTCGCGGTTCACCCCTCGGTATACTCTATAAGTTTTGATGACCTGTCAGTCAGTCAGTGCAAAAATTAGCCATTTTTAACCGACTTTTCTCAAGTCCATATCTCAGAATCTATTTAAACTATGTAAGTATATTATTGAAATTTGGTACTCTCTTCAAGATAGATTACATAATTACATGTGTATCTCAAATGGGTTCCGAGCTGCAGCGGGGTCAAAAGTGGCTCGAAATTGTTCGTGTGTACGGCCTAATATATGCTCGAACTTGGCCTGCGCACTCTGTGCGCTATGATACAATTAAACCAAAATTATAGCAACATAACTTTATAGTATTTATAACATTTCCCGTAAAATATTACATAATAAAAGCATCTAATATGATATCTAATTGTAATTTTTCAATTTCCCCAGCTGGGATTTGACGAAATCTTTGGTGAAATTCAGCATCAAAGTACCGTATGTTGAAATAAAAGGCGATTATGATATTGATGGAAAACTTCTGCTTCTTAAAATCCAAGGAAAAGGACCAATATTTGTAAATACAAGTAAGTTAAAAATAATATGTTTAGCTAAGATATATATTATATAATAGGTCATATAAAAAGTCTCCGCGGTTTTTTGGTATATATTAGAACAAAAAATATATCTTTATTGAAAATGAATTTTAATCAAGTACATATTGACCATTATTATCTATGACCTTTTGCCATTTTTTGGGTAGCTTCATAATTCCATCGGTGTAGAACTTCTGTGATTTATCGTCGAAAAACTTGGCCAAGTGATTTTCAGCGGCGCTTCGGTCGGCCAATTTTTTACCATCAAGAGAGTTTTGCAGAGACCGAAACAAATGGTAGTCAGACGGTGCAAGGTCCGGGCTATACGGTGGATGCATCAAAACTTCCCAACCAAGTTCCGTCAATTTGTTCAAAGACATCAAAGATGTGTGGGCGGCCACGGTTTGGGAAGTTTTGATGCATCCACCGTATATTGGTATGACCTAGTAGTCAAATCTTGATGGTAAAAAAATGGCCGAGCGAAAATCAGTTGGCCAAGTTTTTCGACGATAAATCACAGAAGTTCCACACCAATGGAATTATGAAGCTACCCAAAAAATGGCAAAAGGTCGTAGATAATAATGGTCAATATGTACTTGATTAAAATTCATTTACAATAAAGACATTTTTTTTTGTTCTAAAATATACAAAAAAACCGCGGAGACTTTTTACCGTATATGACCTTATACATATAATTCTTTATTAATGTGCCCACAGCTTTACCAGAAGTTTGCCAAATTTCAGCATTCAAGGTTCATTGTATTTTTACTATATGTTATTAGGTCTACAAATAAGTTTTGAGGGTTTTTTTGTAACTTTGAACCTTTATTCAGCGAAATTGGAACAATGAATTTTATTCAAAGTATTGTCCATCCTTAACTACGACTTATCCCCATCTTTCAGGCAGCATGCGTATTCCGCGTTAAAAAAATTCCTCGTCTTTTGAGTCGATTCAAGAATCGACCCAATTTTTGACTTCTTTGTAATAATTAAGCCAATAACTTTTACCCCTTCATTTCAGATCCTGAAGAAGAGAAAGTTTCGCTTATTCAATTCTTTCCTTTAATTGTACCCCAAACTCTTGTTCTTTGATTCCGTTAAATGTTTTTTTTCGATTGATTATTTTTAGCTAACATGGTGATGGACGTGGAAATTCAATTTGAGCCAAAACCAGAAGAGAAAGATGGGAAACATTTTCTCAAAATCCAAAAGTTGGATAATATTTTCAAGGCGGACTTAAAGGCGTCGTTTGTCTGGGCGGATAATTTGTTCAACGACAAGACAATAAGCGATGGTATCAACCAGGCAGTCAACGACAATATTGAGAGTTTCTTAGCTGAAATTGTACAGCCCCTGAATGATGTGTTTCCTGAAGTTTTGAAAAATTTTGTGGGTAATTTCTTTGCGAAAGTTTCAATGGAAGACATGATGCTGAATCCTGTTATCAATTAACGTTATTATTATTGAAAGAATTTAATTTTTAGGACAGATTCTAAGATTTTAATATAAATATTTATTATTAATAATAAAATACTCTCCCAATACAGCCATTGAAAATATATATGTATTAAAGAAATAAAATTTTAGTTTTCAGAAAATACATTTGCTGTTTTATTTTAAATTTTTTTGATATTTTTTAAGGCTCATCTGTATAAAAATAAAACGGAACACTATATCTGTAAGAACATTGTAGCTGATAAACTAAAGATAACAATTTGAAATTTGCAAGTTATATCCTATAGAATCATTTCTTAATATATGCAAATTTATTTTACAACCTTCATCCCTTCATTTTAGTGGTTGAAAGATAGAAAGTTTGGATTTTTAGAATTTTTCCTTTGTTTGGATTCCAAAATCTACTATCATGGGAAATTTCATGATTCTGGAATGATTGGAAGTACCGAATAGGTTTTGATGACCTGTTAGTGAGTGAGTGAGTGCCAAAATTAGTTATTTTCTCAGGTCCATATCTGAGAATCTATTAAAGATATATTATTGAAATTTGGTACTCTCTTCAAGATGGATTAGATAATTACATGTGTATAATTTCAGCTCTTTATCTCAAATGGGTTCCGAGAAAATTAGCTAGGCAAAGTCATACGGGATTAAGAATGCATCAATAAGAGAGACTTACATTGGAAAAGATTGAGGGGTGAACCGCGATTGGAATTAGGTGTACACGTCTTTGGAATTCATTAGATAATGCCCCATTCATCTATTGCCTTCTACTTGGAAATGAAAGTGGAAGTAGGTGTACACGATATTAGGTCGCTGTTCACCCCTCGGAAAAGATCCTGATGCTAGCAGATGCTGGAGGATGGCGTGGGTGATCACAGGGATGGAGATTTCCAGAGGAGAAGAATTAATCTAAAAAGAGCAAATAAAATAAATAAATAAGAGGATAGAGTAAATGAATATGTGGAAGAAGGAGGAAACTTATAGGTGAGGGGTTAAGGGTCAAGGGCCATGAGTTCCCTTGTTCCTTTCAGTGGACATGAATGTAGATAAAAAAATAATAATAATAATTTCTCGGGAGATAGAAATTTAACAAAAATTATGTAAGAGAAGATATTTTATATTTAAAGGTTGGCTTTTAATAACTGAGGATTCAATGGAAAGGCAATCAGCCCAAGATAAATATATACCGGGGGGTCAATCCACAAAGCAAAATATTTAGAGGGAATTTTTTTTTTATTAAAACAAATACTTAGTCCAGTTGTGTTTTTACTCGGAAGGTTTTGGGCTAGTTGTAATTTCTTCGACCCTTCATGTTTTTTCGTAAAGTAAATCTCAATCTTATGTTTGCTAACAAAATTTCGTAGACGAAACATTAAATAAAAATGCCAAAAAAGGTGAAAAATCTCATTTTTTGGCGGTTTTTTGCTTATAACTGGAAAACCATCAACTTTTTTGTAAATAATCTTCCTATTCAAAATGAAAGTTCATAAAATTTCCTATAAATTTCATCATTTAGGTTTTTTTCCGAATTCAAATCGTTCGTTCGCTCAAGCGCTAGTTGAAAATTGGAGTATTTTTTTTTCCGCAAATCCTAAAAACTCGCACTTTTTTCGATTTTTTTTCATTTTGACCAATGTTTTCGCCAAAGACCACTTATACATTTTTAAACTATACTAAAATTTTTTAAGCAATTCAAACAAAGTTTCATCTTAAAAGTGGATAATGGTAACCCAAAAGATGAACTTTTGAAAAACTGAAATTTTTTACGAAAAATCGCAGTTTTTCCTTTCATAAAATGAAAACCACTCAGCCTAGAAACTTGATTCTCATCTCATTCTCTAGGAAACTTTGTTGACTTAAACGTTTCCTTGACCAATTTTTTTTTGTTAAAACTCTTTGATTTATAAATATTCGTGTGGCCGACACTTTTGAGGATTCGGATCATATTATATTTTCATGGAAAAAATCCTCGATAGCCTACAAATTTAAGTTTTATCAAAATCAGAGAATGAGATAGACTCAAGTTTTTAAAATGAGTGGTTTTCATTTTATAAAGAAAAAACTGCGATTTTTTTGAAAAAAATTGGAGTTTTTCAAAATTTCAACCTCATTGCGGCTCGGGTTACCATTATCCAATTATGTAACCTTGTTTGAATTGTAATTTATCTTAAAAATGTATAGAATGGTCTTTGTCGAAAACGCGCTCTTTCATGGTCAAAATGGGAATATATCGAAAAAAGTGCGAGTTTTTGGGATTTGCGAAAACAAAAAAAAAATACTCCAATTTTCAACTAGCGCTTGAGCCCGAACGGTTGGTCGGAGAAAAAAACCTAAATAATGAAATTTGTAGGAAATTTTATGTACTTTCATTTTGAATAGGAAGGTTATTTATGAAAAGTTGATAGTTTTCGAGTTATAAGCAAAAAACTGCCAAAAAATGAGATTTTTTACATTTTTGGCATTTGACAATGTTCCGCCACCTCAGATTCGTATTCAGCACACCCAAAAACATAAAGGGTCGAAGAAATTACAACTACCCCAAAACTTTTCCGCGAGGGGCCCTTAGAGAACAATTTAACTCGACTAAAAAGGTACTTCAAGAAATTAAAAAATAATTCTTGATTAAACATATGAAATATAATTAATTACGGTTAGTTTTCCATAAGAAACGGTTTGTCGTTGCCGTTACTCATCCCATGAACTCGGCTCTTAGGGGAGGGGAGGGGAGGGGGTCTGCCCCCCCTCCCGTGGCTACGCCTCTGGCTGGACAAGAGAACTAAATCCTTTTTCAACTAAATATGTTGACGGGAACGAGATGAGAAGTGGTTCAATTTTTCCCCACAGTTGTGGATAAGTGTCCATCAGCTTCACCCAGGCTAACTCGTAACCGCTCTGCTTGAAAATGATTTTCGTCTCACAGTCATACTTCAGATCTAGAAACTCCGTCTGCAAAGAGTTATTAAGCTTATCCACAGCTTCAAGCAAGAAAGGATCTAGAATCCAATCAGGAATTTGTAAGTTGTCAAATCTTCAAATCTTGATTCCATGTCAGTTTTTAACTGGTCAAGGTGATCAGTAAAAATTAGTATTTTGTCTTCTGGGAGTCCAGGAGTCTCGTTATCTGACACTGAACACTTTTTAAGGGTCGGAAACTGAATCAGCTCTTTACGGCCAATATTTACCTTGTGAATATCTAACTTGGCGATGAATGATGAAATAATTCCTTTGGCCTTGATAAGTTTCATCTTGTTTCCTTGAAGCCTTATATTGACTTCATTCATATTTTCAAAAATATCTGTAAGATACGCAAGTTCCAACTTGCGATGCTTCAAATTCTCACTTAAAACAGGATCAGACGTGTCGAGAAACTCAGTAACCGTGTCAAATAATTAATAATAATTTAACAACTCGCAAGGGAAGTGATTCCATTTCTTTGCACGTGAGTGTATTTTAATTTTCCCCTCTTTGAATACTCTTCGCCCCCCAATCGCCCCTACTTATTTATCGCCCCCCTGATAACCCAAATCGCCCCCAGGTTGGGAACCACTGTTCTAGAACATCAATTAGATACCGATCTAAAAGAAAAATTGAATATTGTCTCTTTATTAGAATTTTATATTAATTATATCTAGCCAGGAAAAATATAAACAAATATTAATACATATATCACTTTCTCTAAGTATGTAGGTATGTATTTACATATACGAGAAGCTATTTTCAAGTATAAAATTTACGAAAAGTAAAATTAGAAGCTCACTTAAGAGCTAAAAAAATAATAAAGTTCTTATTTCTACATTAGTAAATAACAAATATCAATATAATTACAATATTTAATCCGCGGCCCGAACCATTTGTTTTTTCTTGAAATCTGGCCCGTGTAAGTCAAAAGGTTGGACACCCCTGTTCTAGACTTATTATTTTACCATAAGCAGTATGGTCAAGTATTGTACTCGTGGAGCAGCACGTTAAAGGCTTCAAAAAAGTTTTATAAAATGATTATTAAAAAAAATTTCCAAGAGAAATTAATTGTTTTGTCTCCTGCTTGGAAAACTCTAGAAAAGGAGAGAGAATCACCATTGTGATCTGTGACTGGGGAGAGACATTAAATAGATTCCTCTCAAAATATTGTATTAATTTATTATTTTATTTAAACCCACGCAGAGGAAAGCGTGGGCAAAGAGAGAGGCCTATGCCCTAAGGCAGCTATTCTTAGCAGAGGGGCCGCGCAAAGTTTGGAGGGGGGCCTCGAAAATATTAGAATTTTTTAAGTTTTTATATCTTTACAAATAAAAAAAATAAATAAAAAAAATATGTTACTAGTTTTTATAAGTGATACAATATGTAAGTAGGTAACAGATGAATTTAATGACATCTCAGATATTCTTAAACATGGTTAAACTAAATGAAAACGTTGAGCGCATAGGTAAATTTGACCCAAACAGACAGACAGACAAAATTACAAGTTGAATAAAACCGTGTAAATATTTTTTATAAGTCTAGGTTTACAATTTTTATATTATAGGAAATATATACTTTCATTTGCAAATATACCTATTTTTCAAGAAATATGTTATTACTGACAATCTGATAAAGCATTTTTTATTTTTTGTAGTGACTGACCGAAGGTTCGGTTTCGGTTCCGGTTTGTTTCGGCCAAAAAATCTAGTTTCGACAACAGTTTCGGTCATCGGCCGAACCTTTGGCCGCGCCGAAACTCAGTGTTCCTGTATTGTCGCAGGTCCTTCGGGTACTTGACTGTCGTACAAATTATTGTAATCTTTGTTAGTCTGATAATTAGGTTATTCTTTTATTTCCTAGTGCTAAACTCAAGATCTCAATGAATAATACATTATTAGTCTTAAGAATATTGTGAACACATTTAAAATACTCAATTAGTGAGTTTATACTTTATATTTAAATGTTGATTTTTGACAAAGTTTACTTACAAGAGTAAGTCATTAACATGTTTATATTTTTGTTGATATATATAACATAAATAAATATTTTTGTTACATACTTCAACTACTGTTGTATATGTGTAAAAATATACCAGTATACAATAGAAATTTTTACAAGTCTAAATAAGTTTCGGTTTCATTTTCGACCGAAACTGAGACCCAGGCCAAAAGTTCAATTTCAACTGAAAATTCTGTTTCGGTCGGACACTATTCATTGCATTTCGCATCTGTGGGACACATTTCCATGAATTATTTTGCTTTTTGATTTATTTATGAATTATTGTTACATTTGAGTTTTTTTTGTGTACGAGTAATTACGAGTATGTTACCTAATGGAAGGGGGGATACTGGCCGCGAAAATATTTTAAGATTTTAAGGGCGCCTCGAATATACTTTCGGATTTTAAGGGGGCAGCGACTAATAAAAGTTTAAGAACCACTGCCCTAAGGGGCTGTTAGGGTGGTCACAAGAAATCGACTTTCGAATTTTTCCCAGTGGGGACCTCTTAATAGTTGCCAATTGGTTAAAAAGATAAACAAATGTCTTCAATGCCTTTTTTTCTCTGAGTCTGTTAGTTAATTCGCCTGTATGACGAAAGTCGAAGAACAACGGCAGTAAGTGTTACAATTGTATCTGAATGTAGGGAAAAATTTTCTGACTCTTCAAAAGTCACCTATCTAACCCATTAAAAACTTAATCTGATAATTGAAAATAATAATTATTTCTTCCTTTATAAGACTTTCTTTTTTATAACACAAATTCAAATAATAAAATCAAATTATAGATTGTTCCCCATTTTTATACCTTTTCTTTGCCCTTGTTTTCTCATGATTCCTTCATTTTCAATTTGGATTTTGCTACATTAACTTTTGATAATACTTTTAACTAAACGGTTTTTATTGAACAAAATGAAAATAAAAAAAAAAAATCTGAAAAGCATATGTAATTGAATGTTGCTGTTTTTAGGCATTTGCTTAGAAGATCACTCTTGAGGATTTGGATCATGTCCCTGTCATGGAAAATGCTGAATATCTACATGAGGGCCAGCTAGAATGCAAAGTAAATGCTTTTTACCATCTACCCAGTGTTAGTGGTAAAAAGCATTTACTTTGCGACATACAACCGGCCCTAAGAGTTTTAACAAAAAGTGGCTCAAGTAAAAGTTCAAATCAACAAATTGCCTAGAGAGTGAGACAAGAATCAAGTTTTTAGGATGAGTGGTTTTCATTTTATGAAGGAAAAACTGAAATTTTTTGCATGACAAATTTATAAATTTTGCGTTCTCAACAAATCCCGATTCTTCTGCATCCCATGTATTACTGGCCTACTGGTCTAATATTATTCTCTCACTTCTTTTTTAATGACATGGGTCGATTCTGAAAAGCGATTTAAGCTCTCAATTGGTCTAAATATATGTATATTTTAGCTAGATACAACTATGTAGTGGTTAGATCGCGTTTCAGGATCGACCAATTAATGTCATAAGAAAGAGTACTGGACTCATGTATATATTTTAATTTAATAAATAAATAATGGAAATAAGAAACTTATATACAAAATGAAATAAAAAAATATTCAATTAATAAAAAATTATTTTATTAGGAATTGTAAAGCATAATTATGATTTATTTAGTGATAATTAAAATTATGGTTACAAAATAAAAAGTGAGTGATAAATAGATGAAATTTAGTAATTAGTTATGAATTAATTGTAATGTTGTTGATAATTTATTTAAAGCAAAGCCAGATTAGCAGATTTAATGTAAATTTAATCCTTTTACATTTACTGATGAATCGCGTTCACCTAAAAAATTTGTTACAATTATAAATTTTATAATAATATTTTAACTTTATTTCTCTAATTTGGTTCAGATTATAATAATAATCATCGCACTTCATTAGGTGTCCTAAGTATGTGATATCATCATAGTAATTTAATATTGAAGTATTAATCAGAAAGAGTAACAAGAAGAAAAGATTTGTTTTTGTTTTAGAAAAATATTTGAACTGAATTATTGTTAAATCATTTATAAAAAGAAATCAATATAAGAAATCAATTCAAGTGCAAAAACATACGATGTCATCAATCTTAAGAATGCTCCTAACAGTTTCCGTAGCCAGAGTAAGAGCGCTTGTGGATACAAGAAGAGGTTGAACAACATTTTCTTCAACAATATCTGTAATAGCTCCACGACGAACATTAATCCCGGAGGAAATTTCTCCTCTAACATGACGATTGCGCAAATCGGTCACAGTGGCTATGGGATTTAATCCAGCATTTTCAGCTAAAGTTGACGGAATTACTTCCAAAGCATTACCAAAAGCTCTGAAAAAAAAAAATGTTAAGGAATCAATTGAAATTATTTTCTGATTTTACTATTATTACATCTATTTTCAAATATCGAGGATAGAATCAGTTCTAATTATCCAAATTCTAATAAGGGGATTTTAAAAATTCATATAAATAATAAACAGTATGTTAAGTACGTGTAAGAACTCAAAAAATCACTAAGGGCTGGTTGTATGTCGCAAAGTAAATGCTTTTACCACTAACCAAAGGTAGATGGTAAATCGAGGGATTGGATGGCCAATCAGATGACAGGCACTGAAAATTCCTGTCATCTGATTGGCCATCCCAGTCCCTCGATTTACCATCTACCTTTGGTTAGTGGTAAAAAGCATTTATTTTGCGACATACAACCGGTTCTAAGGGCCAGTTGTATGACGGTGTAAAGTCTTTGTAAAAGTTGACAAAGGGTAAACCTTGAATTCACCTTGTGCTCGGTCGGATGGCCAATCAGATGACAGGCACTTTCATCTGATTGGCCATCCCGCCGGCCACAAGGTTTTACCCTTTGTCAACTTTTACAAAGACTTTACCAACCAACATACAACTGGCCCTAAGTATTTCAAGGATTAGCAGTATGAAATTGAGAGAACAAGTTTAGTTTAGTATACAATGGAAATGATTAATAAAAAAATGAAACAAACCTAAAGCAATAAGAATCTATTCCTTTAATCGCTTGAGCTTCTTGGGATAATCGGATACTTATTTCTATTTCAGGAGCACCACCTCCGGCAACAACAGCCCTAGAAAAATAAAGATAAGTTTTAAAAAAATTTCAAACATTGAAGATAGGTAACTTGAAAACTCATACTTCTTTTTAACCAGACATCTGACGACACATAGAGCATCATGTAAAGATCTAGCAGCTTCTTCTAAAACAAGTCGATTAGATCCTCTAACTAAAACCGTTACTGTTCTTCCAGGATTTTGGATTCCAGTTATCTAAAATTTTAATTCCAATTTCCAATTATTCAACAGAAATTCAAACAAGAATTAGATTAAATCAAAGAGTCAGGACCCAGAATGGCCATCGCAATACTTCCCCATTATATTCTATAGAATATAAATATGAAAGTAAAAATAAATACCTTAACAAATTTGCTACCGCTAGAAGTCACTTCTTCAACCAATTCGGCAGTTGCTAAATTTTCAGCAACGAAATGGTCCAAACTCGCAAT
Source organism: Forficula auricularia (assembly GCA_024734495.1). NCBI lineage: Eukaryota > Metazoa > Arthropoda > Insecta > Dermaptera > Forficulidae > Forficula > Forficula auricularia. The sequence continues at coordinate 17,339,974 of JALMQS010000187.1, read as the reverse complement.
TGGTCGACAGTTTAAAGTCTAAAAAAATTATTAGGTCATTACGTAAATAATTTTAAAAGAATTGTATAAAATACAAAATATATCACGTACTTTTGTGATAAATTCAATATCAGTTCTCTCAAGATCTTTAACAATTAATATTTTCATTTTGTCCAAAAAGTGTACTGCTAAGTCACTAAGTGCATCACTAGAAAGATGAAAAAATTATTAAAATAAAAATAATAAAATATAAATTCGAATGAAGTCGGTTAGAAATGAGCATTTTTAAAAAACATACCGCAAAATAGATTTCTGAACTAATAAAACATTACAGCCAGATTTTTTAATTTGTTTTACTATGTTAAGAATATAAGCTCTTTCTTCTTTCAAAACACGATCCATTGCAGAATAATCAGACAAAATTACGTTGTGGTCCATCTAAAAAAAAGCATTGTTACATGGTTATTTTAAGAAAAAATATAAATAAAAAGAACTATATCAAATAATTAGAATAGACTTAGTGACTTGTCAACTTCCGGTGTTAGGATTTCAACAAAAAGATTGCTGTACTCCTTCTAGCCTATATCGAGCCAAAATTTCGAATATCGTAGCAATGAGACTTATGGTTACGAAACGTAGGGGATACATACGGACCAATGGATTTTTGGCCACTTTTTGGCCTTTGGAGACCACAATTTATTTATTGATTTATGTTCTATATCCTGTTTCAAACTATCAAAGGCATTGATTCCTTCAACTGGAAGTCACAAAGTGAAATTAACTTTTTTCATCTCGCAGATAGAAGCTTACAAAGTGTCAAGATCCCGGCAGGCTAATGCAATACTTCACATTATATCCTATGTAAATACATGATATATTATAGAATATATATGCGAGAGTAAAAAATTATTATTTATTTCAAATTTATATAAATAATAACATCAAAAAATTACTATAAGCTCATAGAAACATTTTTCAAAAGAAATGATATGATCATATGATAAATTGTGAAAAGTGCTTATCTATACAATTTTTTAGTAAGAAACGCATTTAGATAAATTTATATTTTTTCATCTTGTTCGAAATAGTGTAGAGAAAATTATCCGAGTACAGATACTTTTAGCATCATTTGACTGATACGGATGACACGATACAATATCTATCAAGTGGTCGAACTACGGATACAATATTATTCGGATATTACTCAGCTCAGAGTCAAATATTGAAATGAGGAGCCAGTCTCACTCGCAGGCCAAGCTATACTCCTTAAGTATTACTCAAGTTATTAAATTGAAGTATTAATAGTTTGTGTTGGTAATTACTGAACCAGGAATCGAAAGTGAATCTTCGCCATAAAAACGAATACTGTATTAAATAATCAATATCTTACATCAGTTTTAGGAGGAGAAATGCAAAATTGGATTAATCCTATTTTTGCTTTTTCAATTCTCTTGGGTCCATTCACGTTAGCTGTTCTTTGAGTAAATACCAATCCATCGATTAATCGTGTATCTTCAATGGTTCCACCCAGTTTCTTAATAACATTAATATCCTGAAAATTTAATTGAATTATTATTTTTTCTTAGGTAAATATTACATTAAGATGCATCTATATAATGGGAAGAGATGAATATCCTTTAAATCAACATTAGAATCTCTATCAGGATCAATAATTTTAAGAACGGCGTTAACAGCTAAAGGGGCAAGCGTATAAGAATTTTGAGAGACCACCTGAATGAATGTAGAAAGAAATTTGTTAGAAAAATTTTAATAAATATATCAAGAGTACGAATATACCTTAGAATTTAAAGCAGTTGATGCATTCTGTACCAGACTTTCAAAATCTGAAAGATCTATTGGTTTTGACATATCAGTAAGAATATCAACAGCTTGATATGCTGCCCGTTGAAAAGAATCAGAAATAATTGAAGCATGGATTCCTCTTGCCAAGAGTTTCTCAGCTGCTTCGAGTAAACTTCCAGCAATAATTACAACGCTTGTTGTTCCATCCCCAGCTTCAATATCTTGTGCCTTAGAAAGCTCGACTAGCTGAAAATAAAATTAATAATTATTAGGTTAGCTAATTTTAAAAAGAGAGGAATCAATTTAATTATTAATATACATAAAAAATTAAAAATATCATAATTAAAATTAAATTGAAAAAGATGTTTGTTTTATTAAATTTGAATATATTTCTTTACTATTTGCAATAATTAATAATAATTTTTCTCTGAAAGGCTCATAAATTCCCTTGACGATAATAAAAAACTTTTCTTGGGAGAATTTTTAAAATTTCTTTCAGAAAAAATTAAGTATATATTATAAAGCAAAAATGTAAAATAGTTAAGTTTATGTAAATAAAAAAAAAAAAATAAATAAAAATTGCGACAAAAAATATATTCGCAAATTTCGATTATTATATTTAATTTATTTTTAAGATTTATGAATTTTACCATTTTTGCAGCAGGATGAGTAACATTAATTTGTTTTAAAATGGTTGCTCCATCATTTGTAATGGTAACTTCCCCATTGCCGGCTTGGATCTGAAAACAAAAAATATAATCAACGTTGGTGTTTTTGTAATTAGTATGTAAAAAAAATTTTTTTTACAGCATACATGTACTTTTAAAAATTACTAATTATAGAAGAATCTTTCAAAAACATGAAATGTGTCAAAATTTTCGTTAAGATAAGATATATCCTATAAAAAATAAAAAAAAAGTTACAGAATTTTTTTTAAGGCTATGGCTTTGTCTGTGCAGTGTGCACCTTTAAAGGTTTGAAGATTTTAAGTGTCGGGAAAGAGGGAATCCGTGGTGGAGAGATTCAGTTCCTTGAAGTCATGGGTTAAACATATTTGAGAATTAAATGATTAAGACATTTCTCTATAATCGCGAAGTCAGCGATAGCGTGCTGCGTGCAAAGCAAATGTCTTGGGGGCATTAGTGAATTTAATTAATAAAATTCATTATTAATATAAATAATAAATAAACAAGTAATTTTTTCACGAAAATACATTAAAATTAATAAATCTATTAATATTATGGTATTCTAATAGTTGTTCTTCTTATGCTGCCATACGGGATCTACTTTTTAACACCGGTTCCGAACGGCTAGTTTGGAGAGGTTGACTAGGCAATAATACTCTTGGTAGTTTGCCATTGCTTTCCAAGGGGATGTTGCTGCAAATATCTGCCGAGACTCAGTCCCGAGCCAGCGGACCGACACTCTGACCACTGACCCACAGTCGCCTCACTAATAAAAGTTAATTAATAGTAATAAACTAATAGTTGTTGATTGTTATTAATTCGAAAAATTGATTCACTAAAAAGAACAAATTAATCAACTTAAACTAGTCGTGGTAATTGAAATGATACTAAATCATGTGCTATTATTATATTAGGGTGAGCACCTATTCTAATTTGAGAGGACAAATTTTACAATTTAAGCTTCTGTTCCATGTCTTAGGTTCTCAAAAAAATAATCAGAAATGTCCTACTTTACTATTTTGAAAATACAATTTTTCTAATTTCGTGACACTGTTGCAGAAAATGAAAAAATCAAAGAAAAATATACATTTAATTTATTTATTTATTAATATATTTATATTATCTCTCTTGTTTATTCATAGTATACAAGTACAATTTCTTAAATGAGTTTCAAAATACTTTCATGTCAGTTAGGATTGTTTACTTGCACATATATATTTATTACTAGGTACCCATTTCCTATTATTTTTAGTTGAGATGTCATATGACCTACTTTGAGGATATTAATATATGGTCACTAAATTATATATTAAATATACACTGAAGAGCAAAAAAATCGAGTGAGCCACCAATAAAAACTTTATTAAATAGTAAATCATTTTTAATTTTTTTACAAGGAACCATACATTATTGAAATTATTGCTTATTGCAAGTGTAGTTGCCACTTATCGTTGACTTAACCCTTGATTAATTAGGCACACAATTTGAACTCCATGAACTTGAGAAATATCCATTTTGTATATTATATCTTTCTATCAATGATGCTTAAATCAAAATTATTAAATTCATTGATATTTCAAATGGAATTTGATATTTTATTAAAACTTTATTTATTGTAAAGTGATATTGAGAAAGTAGGATAATTTGTAATTGTATCTTTTAATTAAATTTTACTTATTTTTTTTTTTATAAAATTCAAAAATTATCAACAATATTTATTGAATGTTAGTTTAAGAGTTAATGGAACAAATCATATGAATATTTGTAAACATTTTAAAAATAATTTGCTATTTAATCAAGTTTTTATTGGTAGGTCGATTTTTTGCACCGTAGTATATTTATATATATATATCAGGGGTTTAAAATTAAAATGACATCCGCTTTTTAAAAGTAGAATAAAATGAAGCTTTGTGTTGTTTAAATTTAACTTTATCATGTTCACAAGGATCTAAGTATTATTTTATCACAAATATTTAATACAAGTTTCATTATATATAGCCCATTTTTAAAAAACTGACTGATGTCACTTTCACTCATATTTAGTTAAGATCTTGATAAAGTCAAGAGGGGAATAAAGCATTGGAAACGAGGGGTGAACCCCGATTGGAAATAGGTGTACACGTCTTTGGAATTAAGTGGAATTATTTTGGAATTCATTAGATAAGCCCCTTCATCTATTGTCTTCTACTTGGAAATGAAAGTGGAAGTGGAAGGTGTACACGATGTTAGGTCGCGGTTCACCCCTCGATTGGAAATTAACAACATTGTTAAAATTAACCTGTTTGAAATGATTACTTTAATAATATTTTGTTTTGAAGATACAACTTGTATTGTATAATTTTACCATTTTGTCCATGCCGCGGGGTCCCAAGCTAGTACGAATAGCATCAGCAACGGCTAAAAAAAAAACAAAAAAAAAATGAATATTTGCATTTGAGATACAATTAGATATTATAATAAAAAATGTTAAAATTAAACTGTATGGCTATATTAAAAATTGACACCATAATTTATCTCACATATTACCAGTTGATGAACAAAATATTGTGAATAAAAAATATATACGGTAATATCTATACATTATTACAAAGTTAGATAAAAGTAGAAATAATTAAAGATTTTTTTTACTTTATATAATATTGTGTGTTCAGTGAAAATAAATTTAAAAGTTAACAACTTCGAGGGAACCATTTTGAGATTAAAATTTTTGACTGAAGTAAATTAGGAGTCTTATGAAATGGCCCGAACGCCTGCCGAGGCCCTGACACTTTGAGAGCTTCTATCTCCAAGTCGAAAAAAGTTAATTTCACTTTGACTTCTAGATGGAAGGAATCGATGCACTTGATAGTTTCAAACCGGATTTAGAACATAAAACTAGATTTTGTGGTCTCCAAAGGCCAAAAATCCATTGGTCCGTGTGTACCCCCACCGCGTTTCGCAACCATATGTCTCAGAGCTATGAAATTCGGAACTTAAGCTCGATTATGCTAGAAGTACACCAAGTTTTTGGTTGAAATCGGAACAACAGAAGTAATATTTACATGAAAGATTTTTATTATTTTGTGATTTTCCCAAAAAGGCTCCAACAAATTTTTTTTAAATTCGTGTACATATCAAGTGTCATAAGTTATTAGTCGTGTATAAATTTTAATTCGCATTAATTTAAGGAAGAGGGTGTAAATTAGGAGTGTCGTGAAATAAATATTTTAATTGTTCATATCTCGTCTTCGGTAAGTCACAGAAATTTGGGATTTGAAACGTAAGCTATTTAGGGCCGGTTGTATGTCGCAAAGTAAATGCTTTTTACCACTAACAAATGGTAGATGATAAATGGAGCCACTGGGATGGCCAATCAGATGACAGGCACTGATTAGCTTATAGATGAGATATGGACCTGAGAAAATAGCTAATTTTGGCACTCACTTACTCAGTGACCATCAAAACCCGAGGGGTGAACCGCGACCTAAAATCGTGTACACCTACTTCCACTTTCATTTCCAAGTAGAAGACAATAGAATATCTAATGAATTCCTAAGTAATTCCAAAGAAGGTGTACACCTAATTCCAATCGCGGCTCACCCCTCGTCAAAACCTATAGGGTACTTCCAATCATTCCAGCATCACAAAATTTCTCCTGCTAGTATAGTTTGAGACACAAACAAAGGAAAAATTCTAAAAATCCAAACTTTCTATCTTTCAACCCCTTCAAAATGGGGGGGGGGGTCAAAAATGTAAATTCTAGCCCGTTGGATCAAATTCAACCAAATTTTGTATCCATATTCTGTGGACACCCTGATGGCTAGAAATGCAAAAACTAACCACCCAAAATGGGGGGGGGGTCAAAAATATAAATTCTAGCCCTTTGGACCAACGGGCTTCCTCATAGCTTACAAAAAGAAGAGAAATCTCAACCAAAACATTCTGTGAAAAAACAGGCCAAGTTCGAAAAAGTAGTAAAATCTAGTGTGTAGCCAAGTTAAATTCGCCAAGAATAATTAAGTTGAGAAAATAGTAGATCTCTCAACTTAATTATTCTTGGCGAATTTAACTTGGCTACACACTAGATTTCACTTTTTCGAACTTGGGTGTTTTTTCACAGAATGTTTTGGTTGAGATATTTTATACCCAACCAATTTATTGTAATGAAATAACTATTTTCAAATCTTCAAAGAAATTTGTAATAAATATTTTTCTATTGTTTGTCGGAGAATGTTCCCTCCCACTCATAAGATTCTTTGTTAATTTAATCAAATGAAATTATAGGTATAACAGAGTACTATGTACAATAATAATTATATATATATATCTTGGAAATAGAGGGTATTGATGAAATTTAAACATATATTTTTCAAGACACAATTGGATTTCATAAAATTTTGTTATAGAAATCTTTTAAGTTACAATTTATTTTCTTCCATAATCATGACCATATATGGTATCATTATATTTTAAATGAAATATTTAAAAAAGAGCATAATTTTATAGTTAATATCAATAGATTTATAATATGAATAGTTTGATTTAGTGAAAAGAATAAAACATAAAAATTTTAACCTTTTGCTGCTCTGATGTTACTTAGACGAATATCTGTTGGTTTACTTTTATCTTTATAAGCAGACGTTTTAGGTCTATTCATATCGCCAGCACCTATTTGAGGAATCATTTTGGCAAAATAAAGTTATAAAAAAATAACAAATTTTAATAGATTAACTTGGATATTTCAAAGTTTTCTAAGTAATGCTTAATCAATGGCGATGTTGAAGAAAGACTTTATACGAGTGAAATTTGCTTGGATAGAAAAACCAAATATGCCAACATGATAAATGATAAAAATAAAATAGACCCGAAATTCAAATGGCCTATTTTAAAATATATTGAAATAGGGGGAGCCGTTCCCGAACGCCTTCAAAGGTGGCTTTAACTTCTCCTTGAAAAAATAAATAAAATAAAAATATTGCTGCCCACTCGGCAGGCGTACAGAAAAAGAAAGCAAAATAATCAAACTGAGATCAAAATTTCAATACATAAAAGATGTTAATATTAATTTTTAAATAAAAAATCAACCCTTATAGTGTCTTGAAATATGGTATGTAGTAAAAAAAAAGAAATTTTTTAAGGATGTTCCCTAATAGCTCAGATGCAGTTTGATCTTTCCCCTACTCTCACATGCGCAAAAAGGCAAAAATATTTTCACTGCGTCGTTTCTCGGATCTGCCAACATTGAATTTTTACGGACACTAAAAGACAAAGAATATAAAAAACACTTCATGAAACAGCTCAATGCGAAATTCCAGATGAGAACAGTATAGTATGTTGAGAGAATTAGCTAAAAATCTCAAATACACCAGCTACAGAAGGTTTTTAGATATGGAGGCAAGGACTATTGAAATAAATTTATACTTATAGAGGACACTTATAAATATGTGTATTCAAAGTTTTAAAAAGATTGGAAGAAAATGGATTTATTAGGAAACATCCTTAAGGTACTTTCTTCAATGCCGCAATGCCCCTTATTTTGATGGACCCTGTGCTAGCTGTTAAATTCAGGCCCACTATTTTTTTTTAATCTTATTATATTAAACGAGCAAATCTTGTATATATATATATATATATATATATATATATATATATATATATATATATATATATATATATATATATATATCCAATCGGGTTCTCGAAAAAGGCTCTAACGATTTGGATGAAATTCACGGGTTAGGAGGGTTTTGTGTTGGCGATTCGATCTTTCACGGTCTCATCTTCGGCTAAGTTGTTTTTGATGGGTTTTTTATTAATTGAAATAATTATTCACAGGTGGTTGTCTCGATAAAAATGTACCTATATTTACATTTTTATTCAATTTCCTTTTAATTATTATAATTGGTTTTTAATTTTAAATTCCACAAATAGAGTTGATTTCAAATATTATTATATATATTAAAAGTTTGGCAATTTAATTTATTAAAAATCGAGTTTTAAATCCCACAAACGTATTTTTTCTATATTAGAATTTGGCAATTTAATTGATGAACTCAAAAATTGTTATTTAATTAATTAAAATTATTATACGGTATTTATTTATATACCTATACATATATACACATAATCTGTGGGCCACTACAAGGCTTGAAATGCAAAAATTGAGTGAGGGAGCGGGGGCGAGGGTGGAGGTGACGGTGGGGGAGATGTGGGGGGTGCAGTGGTAGTGGGGTACGAGGGGGGAGCGAGGGAAGTGGTCTCGGGGAGGGAAGGGGGAGCGGAATTGGTGGATGTAGGTCGGGGTGGATGTGGGGTGGAGGGGTACACGAGGTAGGGTGAATTGGTGGGGGGGGGGGGGGGGGATTAATAAATAGCTTTTAACTGAAGCAAAAAGTTACCGAGCATTGCTCGGTTTCTAGGTACTAAAATATTAATAAAAGATCTGTACCTAATGCGTTTTATCTCGGGGGATTTTTAGTGCGCCCTACTTGTTACATCTACCCATCTACCCACGGGCGACCTGGGGGGGGGGGGTCCCGCACCGGGCGGCACATATTTTGGACCGGCTTTTTTATATTTAGTTATAGTTGAAAAAAACAACTTGTTCACTTCATAAGTTTACTATTCGATTTCCACGAATTATGAATTACTATAGGATTTCGAATATTTTTCTTAGTCGTCAGGTCAATGTTAGGGTAGAAAATATTATCTCTAAAATTTTTTATAAAAGTTGCATTTATAGGTATATCAACTTATGCGGCCTCCTTTATTACTGCCTAATTTAAATATGGCATCATCCAATGGTAAAAAAAGTTCCCCACCTATAGTTTGTCTCAATTGCAATTATTTATTTATGTTTATTAATTTATAAAAACCACCATTTGATTGACTTAGAAAGGGCGGCAAATTGGAGACGGCAAAAGTTCTAGGTACGCCACTGCATCTACTGCAATGATCTCCCCATATAAATGTTCTAAAAAAATCACTCATCCTATTGAATGGGATACCTTTTAATAGGTCTTTTGAAATTCAATTAAACTTTTCATTTTGTAATTTTTATTATTATTTTATTATGAGTCTCTATATACAAGTAGTGTTAGATAGCCCCCCCCCCCATCGTTTATCTATACAATTCTGTATTTTAAAAATTTGTTACAATTAATGGGAGTAGTTTAGTGAGGAAAATTTTCGAGGAAAATTATTTTAGTAAGATTGGATTAATTTTTGGAGACGGAATGATAAGTGGAATTGAGTGATGGATATTGATGACAGTCTAAAAAAGATGAAGATAATTTATACTCTTTTTATTTTTTTTCAAAAACCGACGTTTCGGAGGCTATTCCCTCCTTCTTCAGGGTTTTGAAAAGTCAGTGAAGGAAATCCAATGCGACATTTCCCTCTGTCTCCTCTTTCAGTGGCAGTAACAATAATATATTTTATTAATTATAAATCTGCTGTCACATTGAATTTCCTTCACTGACTTTTCAAAACCCTGAAGAAGGAGGGAATAGCCTCCGAAACGTCGGTTTATGAATAAAAAGATAGTATAAATTATCTTCTTCTTTTTTGGACTGCCTCATCAATATCCACTCAATTATTTTAGTTTTTATAAAATAAATAGTTAAAAAGGCCCTTAAAAAAAGAAAAATTGTATGCGAGTCCCACTCGCACCTGAGCGCTTTTTATTTATTTATTTTTTCAATTCAAATTTTACTCTAAAAAAAAGAAGTTTTGTTTTTGATAAAAAAATTATTAATATATTGAAAAAAAATTTGAATTTATTTTTACTGGTCATCTTCTCTACTTTAATTAACGAATTAATTTCGTTTCCAAGGGCTTTAACCTTCAAGTTGTTTTGGTTTTTTTTTCTTAAGCCAACATGTCATTTGTTGTTCAATGACAGTTAACATTCCGTCCACCGTTACTTATTAAGTTCTAATACTATTTTATTTGTAGAAATTATTCGATTTAATTCATAATGCAATTTAGAAAAAATAGATTTCTAAAAAATTATAAAATCCTGATAGTTGTAATAATTATTTTATTTTATCTTTTTATTTATAGTGATCATTCCATTTGGAGAAATGAATCTTCAAAAAGCTCACAACTTAAATCCCAGATTAAGGTATTGTATTGAAATTGAAAAAAAAGAAGCTTTTCTTGGTATAATTCAAATATTTCTAGGTTCCTCGTATAACGCCACATCTTGGCAACTTTGAGCCTAGAGATGTAAAAGAAAGAACAGGACCTGGGGAAGGTGGCAAACCACATATATTGAAAAATAGCCAGCAAAATGATGGAGCTTCCTCTTTGACAGAATATGGAATGAATATGCTCTGTTCTGATGAAATTTCGTTAGATCGAGCAATACCAGATACAAGAATGAAAGAGTAAGTTCATTTATTTTCTCCTCCCTCCTGGCTTCTGGCCTTAACCATTTACAGAGGCTGATGGGATGAGTAAAGGCATCGACAAACAGTTTCTTATGGCAAACTAACCGTAATTAAATATATTTCATATGTTTAATCAAGAATTATGTTAAATAAATTTATAATTTTCTCATTAATATCAGATTACAAATTCATTTGGTGATCCATATCAGTGTTTGATATAAAAAGCGTCAAGCTGGCTAAACGTGAAATGATGCTGGATTATAGCCAAATGGATCATATCTTTTTCATTCTCTCTTGGTCCAGACTTAAGACTCAGCAGACTCCAATAGCCTCAACCAGCAGTAGTCTCGCGATATATAACTTGTTTAAAAAGCGCGATCAAATACAATATTCGTTAATATGTTAATTATTCTTTTGATTTATTAATGGGAAAATTATAAATTTATTTAACTTCATTATTTCAAGTTTGAAATATATAAATTCGGATATTATTTTCACTTAATATTTGACAAAAATCACCTGCTTTCGATTCGAATCAAATACAGGAAACTTATGAAGAATTATGTTCTTTTTTAATTTCTTGGTGTACCTTTTTAGTCCAGTTAAATTGTTCTCTAAAAGGCCCCTCGCGGAAAAGTTTTGGTGTAGTTTTGATTACTTGATCCTATATGTTTTTTGGTGTGCTGAATCCGAATCTGAGGTTTGCTAACAAAATTTCGTGACGGAACATTGTCAAAAATGCAAAAAAAGGTAAGAAATCTCATTTTTTGGCCGTTTTTTGCTTATAACTCGAAAACTATCAACTTTTCGTAAATAACCTTCCTTTTCAAAATGAAAGTTCATAAAATTTCCTACAAATCTCATCATTTTTTTTCGACCAACCTTTGGGGTAAAAAATTGCAGTTTTTCAAAAATTCAACCTCATTGCGGCATGGGTTACCATTATCCAATTAAGATGAAACTTTGTTTGAATTTTATCAAATTTAATCTAGTTTAAAAATGTATAGATTGGTCTTTGTCGAAAACGTGCTCTTACAAGGTCAAAATGGGAAAAATCGAAAAAAGTGCAAGTTTTGGGGATTTACGGAAACAGAAAAAATACGCCAATTTTCAACTAGCACTTGAGCCCGAACGGTTGGTCGGAGAAAAAACCTAAATAATAAAATTTGTAGGAAATTTTATGACACTTTCATTTTGAATAGGAAGGTTATTTAGGAAAAGTTAATAGTTTTTGAGTTATAAGCAAAAAACCGCCAAAAAATGAGATTTTTTACCTTTTTTTGCATTTTTGACAATGTGCCGTCACGAAATTTTGTTAGCAAACCTCAGATTCGGATTCAGCACACCCAAAAACATAAAGGGTCGAAGAAATTACAACTAACCCAAAACTTTCTAGGTAAAACACAATTTAACTGGACCATTTGTCACTAAATATTTTGATTTGTGAATTGACCACCCCCCACCCATGAAAATTTTCTGGCTACGCCACTGACCATTTAGCTTAGTGTTTATCAACCTTTTGTGGAATGAGGAACCCTAGAGAACTTATATTTATTTCCGAAGAACCTCCTAGCACTAAAATATGAGATATTAAATTTTTCAAGCTACTTTTATTGCTTCCAAATGTAACATACCGCCGCCGATGACGGTGTTGCCACATTTTAAAAATTTGCTAGATTTTGGGGAAATTGGATACAAAAAACGTGCATTTTAGATTACAATACCTAACATTTTTAAGTATTTTCATGAAAATATTATTTTTAAATTGAACCGTGTTTGGTGGCCCTATTTTATTTTAATGAATTGGCTAAGGGGCCAGTTATGGGAAAAAAGTTGAAATAAAAGTTATCTCTTATTTAATACTTTATTTTAAGCAGACCTAATCGATATTTTACATTGACAAATAACTGGCCCATTAGCCAATTCATTAAAATAATATTATTTTTTTGGTAATGTCATTGGGATACCCATATCCCCCTTTCGGATCGGACAAGTTTTTTTTACATATTCAATGTATACTCATAAATAATATCTCATCTATTTGAAAGGCAATATTATTTCAAGCGTCATTAATAACCAAATAATAATAAAACAAACGATGTTTTCATTTTGTTACTAATGTAACGTAATCGTTGTATTATAAGAAAGTTAAGGAACTTTAGATCAACAAAAATGGTATCACTGAGACAATAATACTGATGTTCACCACATTCTTAAGTATCAATGGTTTTATTTGACTATAAGGTAATACTTAGACTCTAAATTTAGTATTTTTTTTCATTACATAACACATTTTTTGAGGGGTGAAATTATGGGAAATATATAAAAATTATGGGAAATATTGGTATAAAAATATATAAACTACTAACCACTATTTTTGTTTTTCTTTTATTGAACTCTAGGCGCGGGGAACCCCAAACCTCCCTTGTGGAACCCTGGGGTTCCGCGTAACTCCAGGTTAAGAATCACTGATTTAGCCAATCACCTTCTTTATATTATTTTCTCTAATTAAAAATATATACACTTTAATTACTTAGGTTTAACTAAATATAATGCAAATTTAATACATGAAAATATATTATTTTAAATATTTACACTAGCCCTTAATATAAATAAATCTTTGAAGAGCCATAACGACTTTTTCATTACACTCACACAAGTAGAAAAGATAAATAGTTACTATTTTTTGAGAATTTCACACAATAAGTTCATTTAATTTTTAATAAAATGCTTTAAAGTTTTGTCAATTTATTTACATATTAAATAATTAAAATGGTCAATTTACATTATTCTTTAAATGAAAATTTTTGAATTTTTCTTATCAGTGGCAGAACATAAAATTTTTGCCCCCTCCCCCTTCACGCAAAATATTATTAGGACCTCTACCACAAACAAACAAAAGAATCAAATTGCATAATTTAAAATATAAATGATAAATTATCAAAAGAAAATATAATATATTAAAAATTGATTTGCCCTCTCTTTAATTCTGCCCCCACGGCCGTATTTGGGATGGATAATGCCCCCCCCCCCCATGCAGTTATTCATTTTACGCCCCTCTTCCCTCAGCTAAGTTTCAGCATCTCTATTTGTTCTTAGTTTACCAAAAGTTGTGGAATTATTTACTTCAATTTTAAAATGAATTGAAATACATATTTAACTTAATTGAATACTTGTAATAAATAGAAACAAAGAGGTTGTTCTCTGCTTGATGGAAATAAACATACGACTACACACACATATATCACATATGTATATATATTCTTCTTTAAGTGCCGTATCAGGTCTCTGTGACGTTTTTGGCTCCTCTCCACATATACCTGTGCTGAGTGTGTTTAGCTGTTTTTACACAGATATACGGGACCTACTTTTTAACGCCGGTTCCGGACGGCTAGTTTTGAGAGGTTACTAAGAAATTATACTCTTGGTAGGTTGCCATTGCTTTCCAAGGGGAGGCTACTGCAAATATCTGCCGAGACTCGGTCTCGAACCAGTGTATTTCAGGCCAGCGGCCCGACACTCTAACCCCTGACCCACAGTCGCCTCTATATATATTTTTATATTTATTTGTTTGAGACTATAGTTTCGAAGGCTTCAGTCTTTTTTTAATTATAAATATTATTTTTCATGGGGTCAGTATCTCGTGGATATTGAAAATTTTTGTTCTTACTAAGCCGAGAATCCAGTTAGACATGCAATGAAATTATTAGTTTGAATGACAAATGAAAAAATTACGGAACACCTAGTATTCAAGTTCCTCAATTACTTTCTCCCTTTTTTTATTAATAATACGCTGTTTAGTCTAAAAATACTAATGTATACATTTTTAATTAGAATTAGAATTTTTATAATATATTACATGCTATAACTACTATGGTAAATGAATTTTATTTTCAGGTGCAAATATTGGGAATATCCAACAGATCTTCCTAAAACAAGTGTAATTATAGTTTTTCACAACGAAGGGTGGTCCACTCTAATGAGAACTGTCCATAGTGTCATTAATAGAACTCCACCTCACCTCCTTCAAGAAATTATTCTTGTTGACGATTTTAGCGTTAAAGGTAATTTTAGAAACGCTTAAAATACCTATATTATATGAACATGTATATATTTGAGATCATATTTTTCCCCATTTTGTTAATATATATTATAAATTATATATATATAGACTCCTTTGTATTAATAAATAAGTATAATTTGATTATTTTCATATTATATTATAACTAATTTTATTTATTTTCTTAGAAAGACGGACTTGGTAAGCGAAATAAGTAGGTTATAATGAAAGGCAGTCCATAAATTATTTAAATTTTATTCAATTTCCGACGTTTCGGAGACTTTATAACCAAGTACACTTATGGTATAATGTTGGAAAATAATGTAATATTGTTGCTATTACTGAAAGGAGACACAAATGGGAACCGAGTTATACTTACTCACCCATCAATAA
The DNA here is from genome assembly GCA_024734495.1 of Forficula auricularia. Lineage (NCBI taxonomy): Eukaryota > Metazoa > Arthropoda > Insecta > Dermaptera > Forficulidae > Forficula > Forficula auricularia. The sequence goes on along the minus strand of JALMQS010000187.1, from coordinate 17,324,681 downwards.
CTATTTAATACCCTGAAGAAGGAGAGAAAAAAATCTCCGAAACGTCGGAAATTGAATAAAATTTAAATAATTTATGGACTGCCTTTCATTATAACCTACTTATTATATTATAACTTTAATTGTCAATTAATTTGTAAGTTTTTTGTTTTTGTTTTTTTACAAAATAGATTAAAATTTTCAATTAAAAAACAACGTTTAGGTCTCTATTTCCCAAGCCTTTTTTTATTTTTTGAAGGTGCAATGAGAAAAACTATCTTTGTGTTGAAATACTGGGAAATTCCTTAAATGACATGATTAAATTTAACTCAGGTGAAATTGTTTTTTATTTGGTTGCTCACGGATACTATAGTCCTATTAGCCAGTGGGTAAGTAGTAGGATAATTTTAGGATGGGTTATTAGTGTTTGTGGAGGATCCTAAATTTAGCCTGTCAAATTTTTATTTTGCGCTAGCGAGACCTGAACATGGGCTTTCTGATTCAGCATCGTCATCATGATACGATGCAGATGCGGTAGCGCTAACGCGCTCGGCCAGCCGACTCTCCTGATATTTTATATAAACATATTTTAATTATGATATTTAATGTTCCATTAGTACATAATATTTGACTAATACCCAGGGTTACAACCCCCACCCCCTCGATCCCTCTGCTTGTACTGACTTCAAAAGTATTAATTAGAGATTAACTTATAAGTAAAATATAATATTTAAATTTTTAATTATTATCATTATTTATAAGTATTTTGTATCAATTTCATTCATATTGATGTTTATTTCATAGAAAATTTGAAAGAAAAACTAGAAGAATATGTATCCAGATTTAACGGATTAGTTCGAATCATTAGAAACAAAGAGAGAGAAGGTCTAATTCGTACCAGATCAAAAGGTGCGAGCGAAGCAAATGGTGAAGTGATTTTATTTCTTGATGCACATTGTGAAGTTAATACAAACTGGTTACCGCCTTTGCTTGCTCCTATTTATAGAGACAGGTATCTTTTGTTTTTTTAATGAAACATTTATTTATTTATTTTCGATTTCTCACTTAGAACTTTTCGATATCTCACCTTGAATAGATCAGTGACGGTCTTAGCCCATCCGGTGCCGGAGTGCGAGGATTGCCGTTGAACCCCAGCCTCTTAGTCCCAACAACCGATACCCACTGACTTTTTGAATTTTCTAAAAACCACAAATACGAGGCATGTTCATAAAGTAAGTACCGTTTTCAAATAAAAAAAAAACAACTAAACTTTTCATAACAATTTTATTTTCACTTGAAGGCCTGTATCTTAATCTACGTTTCGACATAGTTTCCACCAATATTAAGGCATTAATTTTATCTTTCCACGAGCTTTAGTATTCCTTCCTCAAAGAAGTCTTGCGCCTGATTGGACATCCACTGCAACTTTCGATAATTTAGTCGTTCAGTCACAAGCGCATAAAGAATACCTCTTAACATTAGAGGAAACAAATCAGATAACGACGAAATCGTAAATCTGTTCTCTCTCACTTTTTCGTCAACTTTATGCACTAAGGTCCAGTTGTATTTCGGTTAGTATACTCTTTTTAAACGTTGGCAAGTAAAACCTTAGAATTCACCTTGTGCCGGGTGGGATGGCCAATTAGATGAAGTGCCTGTCATCTGATTGGCCATCCCACTGGGCACAAGGTGAATTTTAAGGTTTTACCCTTTGTCAACGTTTAAAAAGAGTTTACCAACCGACATACAACTGGCCCTAAATCTTCAGTAATGACAGAAGGTCGCCCACTTCGTTCCTCGTCATGAATTTTCGTACGACCATCTTTAAATGTTCTAACCCATTTGCATACCATCTGATTTGTTTCCTCTAATGCCAAGAGGTGTTCTTTATGCAATTGTGACTGAACGACTAAATTATCGAAAGTCGCAGTGCATGTCCAATCAGGCGGCATACTTCTTTGAAGAGGGAATACAAAGGCTCGTGCAAAGATACAATAAATTCCTTAATTTTGTGGAAACTATGTCGAAATGTAGATTAAGATACAGGCTTTCATGTGAAAATAAAATTGTTATGAAAAGTATACTTGTTTTTTTTTATTTGAAAACGGTACTTACTTTAGAAACATGCCTCGTATTTTCTGTTTACCAAGATTAGTATCTTCCCCGGGATTTTTCTTTTTTTTTCTGTGAAACGAGAACTAAAAAATAAAAAATTCCCGACTCTTACCCTAGTCGTCCACTGGAAGTGACAACGCACCACGGAGATGAAGCGCGACAATTAGCAAATGGAGTAGAGTAATATTAGTAGTAGTATTTAGTAAATAGAATATTGGCTGATTGTCGCGCTGCATCGCCGTAGCAGGTTGTCGCTTCCAGTGGACGTCCGGCCGGCCTAAGGGCTTTGGAGGCCCTTCTGAATCGGCGCCCGGGAGCCATGCACTCCTTCTTAGGGCCGCCACTGCACAAGATTGACATTGTTTTTATGTTTCAAAAATTCCTTTTTAATTATTCAATTAACCAAAATTATTTTCATTTAACTTAAATTAAAAAAAGATTCACTTTAAAAAATATATAAATAATATATTGAATTATTTTATTTGTTATAGGACTGTGATGACTGTCCCTATAATAGATGGTATTGATCATAATACATTCGAGTACAGACCAGTATATCAAAGTGGACATCATTATCGAGGCATTTTCGAATGGGGTATGTTATATAAAGAAAATGAGCTATCTGCTGAAATGATTGCTCAAAGACCTCATCATAGTGCCCCATACAAGTAAAAATTTTAACAATTATATTAAAGATTTCTTACATTTTTATTATTATTATTACCATTATAATTTTTATTTACAGATCTCCTACTCATGCTGGTGGTCTTTTTGCTATCAATCGGGAATTTTTTTTATCTCTTGGCGGTTATGATCCTGGATTGTTTGTTTGGGGCGGAGAGAATTTCGAACTTTCTTTTAAAGTATTAATTTATTTATTAAACTTTATTTATTTATTTTTAATTGACATAAAAACATCTTTCTTTTAAAATTTGGCAATGTGGAGGAAGTATTGAATGGGTTCCTTGTTCACGAGTTGGACATGTTTATAGAAGTTTCATGCCATATACTTTTGGAAAATTAGCTTTAAAGAAGAAAGGATCCCTAATAACCATTGTATATATGTATATATATTTAATAACTAATATTTCTACTCTTATTTTAATTATTATGTATTTCTGATTTTATTAGAATTATAAAAGAGTTATTGAGACATGGTTCGATGCCAAACATAAGGAATTTTTTTATACAAGGGAACCTCTGGCAAGATTTTTAGATCAAGGAAATATAACAGAACAACTAACTCTTAAAGAAAGATTGAAATGTAAAGATTTTCAATGGTTTATGGATAATGTAGCTTATGATGTTTACGACAAATTTCCAGAACTTCCACCTAATTTATATTGGGGAGAGGTAACTTATTCAAAGTGCCAAGATCAATATCAAAATAAATAATATAAGAATTTCAAGATAATATAATGTTTTTAGTTAAAAAATGTAGCTATACAAAAATGTTTAGACACCATGGGAAATGATCCTCCTAATTTAATTGGTTTAGGAATATGTCATGGTTACGGAAATAATCAGGTAAATAATAAATTTAACATTTTTAGGCATCTTATTTCAATAATATATAAATTTTCAGCTAATGCGACTCAATGCGAAAGGACAATTAGGTGTCGGAGAAAGGTGTATTGATTCTGATTCTCAAGGAATTAAATTAGTTTTTTGTAAACTTGGAATTGTTAGTGGGCCTTGGAAATATCGAGAGGTAATTTTTTAAAAGGAAAATAACTCAAATATCTAATAACTATTAAATATCTTTAAAATGTAAATTTTCAGAGTTCGAAGACATTATTTCATATTGGAAAGAAAAAATGCATGGCTGTTCATCCTCAAACTACACATATATCTATTTTACCTTGTGATCCAGTTAATACATATCAACAATGGACTTTCAAAGAAATACATCCCTATTAATTTATATAAAATATTAAACGAAATTATATATCTTTAATTTTCATTTTTTATAAAAAAAAAAACTATTGAAAAATATATAATATTTTTAAAAATAATTAGTTATATTATTTATCCAAAGAAAAACTGCTAACGTTATTATTTATTATTTCGATAAATTACCTATATCTATTTTTAGGAATTTTCCTTAAATATTAATGAGATTTATGAAAGTGTTATTTTGAGTTCAGTCTAATCTTTATGCAGAGGCATGGCTGGTGGGGTTCGCCTCGGTCGCCACGTTTTTGTGTATTTAAGGTAGTTGTTCCCCCAATTGGATTTTCTTATGATTTTTTTGAAATTTAGACAGATTATTATTTAAATACTTCTGCATCGATTGGTGGCAAAACAAAATTTATGAACAATATAGTTCCGGAGATATTAAATTTCAAAAATAGAGTTTTTCAGCCTCTTATACATTGCACTAATCGGGATATCGGAAAATTTACATACATATTTAATTATATTTAAGAAACCCTTCTTACCATTTTTATAAAAAATTAAACCAACATTAAACAATAACTAATACATATTTTAAGACAATTTTGATTCATAGTTACAACACAATTTCTGAGATAATAATGAATAAATAATGAAAAATGTATAAAGAAAAATTTACACTAAAAACAATTTGGCAACAGCGCATTTATTTAACAAGCGAAAGATGTATGAAGCGCGGATGCGCTAGATTTTTTCAAAATTATAATTTTCATAAGGTGTAACGTAGTCGTTCATTACATTTGTTAAAAAATAACGAAACGATTTTTATAGAAATAAATACACCTTTAAAATGTATTTTATCTGTCATTTTAATATAAAAATATTCAATCTCTTACAATGGTACCAGATTTGTCAAACGAGTACGGGATTGGGTAGAATCGGTACATAAACAGCAAAAAGTTTTGGGCTTATGAATTATGAATCCTTATTGTCTGTTCTATATACTCTAGCATTAACTTTTTGTTAGTATTGTCGCGAAACCACTACCTTAATTTTTTTTAACTTTTAATAATAAAAAGAGTAAAATTACCGTATTTTACATAGAAAAATAGACTTGAAATTGGAGTGCGTCTTATAGTCCGAAAGTAACATTAAAATATGAATCTTTATACTGTATCGAAGCTATTAGTTAAAAATTATAATAAAAAATATTTTTTTAATATTTCCATCCTTTAAATCCAACTTTTCCTAAATAACCTTTGGTGATTGAATGGTTTATCGAAAGAGAATTTCTGGTTGAAACCATCTAGATTCTGCATTTTTAATGAAATTATCTCATCTGAATTTTGGACACCAGTTCAAGTGCTTGAAAAGTCTATCATTAATCTAATTTTAGAATTTTCAAGATATTGATCTAATTTAAGCGCGTAAGGGTGTTGAATCTTGGAAAATAGCGTATTTCGCGCAAATGAAGCCTTTGGAGGAATTATTGACTATTTCGTCGGAAAAAAAGCCGTGGTAATATCTATATAAAAGGGAAAGGGTGGAGACAGATCCACGATGGGCTAAGAAGTCGAGAATGTCAGTTAGTGTTGGATCTCCTATCAGTCGACAGCACTCCTCTGAATTGCATCCAAGGTAGCAAGAGAGTGCTTGGAAGTTCCTCTCCACAAATGCGAGCAATATTCGAGACAGGGTGAATTTGAGCCTTGAATAAGGTAAGAAGTTGAGTAGGGGTGAAAAATCATTTGGTCCTGAAAAGAAAGCCAAGCTTACATGCTTTAGCTAATGAGATAATATATGGTCATTCCAAGAAAGGTCGGAACCCAAGGTGACAACCAACATTGATATTTTGGAATTCCAATGAGCTCGAATCAAAGGAAATGTCAGGAAAGTTCCTATCTAAATTAGACAGCATTGCGTTTTGCCACCATTAAAGTTTACAAAGTTGTGAGGTCCCCAAATTTTAAGCCTGATGAAATTTAAATTTATCGAGGAAGCTAGATTTGCGCGATTGTTTTGTAAAGATTGAGCGTTATGGAGGGTGCTATCCAGGGGCTTAGCTACCGCCGTATCGTTCGTATCAATGATACAATGGACCCGACGTGTGTAAGCAAATATTCGCCGCGAAGTCGGGTAGAAGGGACCCGCCGACAAATTTTGATACCGGGCCCGTTTAGAACAAGCTACGCCACTGGTGCTATCATCTGCGTAACTGCCATAGATTCCTAATACTAATGTTATTTTTTAAGCGTTTCCCGCCTTTTAATTTTACCTCCGCAATGGCTGCCGGCTTGTGACGTCACCATAAAGATTGGAACCGCACATTGAGTTGCAGCTCTCTAATTTCTATACTCTCTGCCTGTGAGTGGATAATTTCTTTTTTAACCCTAACCAACTTAAAAAAAAGAAGAAGGAGATTATATCAATCACTTTAATTTAGTTTAAATTTCTAGTTCACTCTATCCTATTATGTTATTAAAATCTTTGCACAAATATCGTCAAATTAATATTTGTTCGTTAAGAAGATTATCTTTAAACAGCAAAGATGATATAAATGATGAAAAAGTTGATGAATTAACGCGAAGAGAAAATTTAAGAAATAAATCCGGTTTGAGAAATAGACATTTCAGCTTACATCATAACACCATCCCCGACGAAGTCTCTAAATTAGATCGATACAAAAACTTGAAAGGTAAACGAAAATTGTATGGCCGTTTTGGTTCAAATTTTGATTTTGATGAATCTCAATGTTGGCCGAACAGAGATTTATTAAGGAAAACAAGTGAGCGTGAAAAAATTGTATATCCATTATCATTAGAAGAAATGATAGAGAGTACAGAGAAGAAGAGAATTGAAAATGAAGAGAAAATAAATAAAAGGTTGGTTTTATTGTTTGCATTCGAATAAAATATGTCCTCACTAAATTAATACAGTTCTTTATGAAAAACAATGATAAAACCTTTGAAATTGAAATTAGTTTTCTTGCCGAAAGTATCAGAGTTTTTGAATCTTTAGGAAAAAATAATCACTCTACTTGATGCAAATAAATATATTATACATATACTAAGTACACTCACGAGCAAAGAAATGGAATCACTCTCTTTTCATCAATTCAATGATAATTTGTATGTTTCTTTGTAATTTATTAGAAATTTAAGTATTTTTTCTAGAAGTTTCATTTTTCAGCATTTAATGGGTGGGCCCTCTACACTATGGCCCAACGTGAGCCAAACATGTTGACCATCAGTAAAAAGTGTTAATTTGACGGTGCCTCCACACAGTGATCCAAGAGTTGGGCCAATGTCTATGGCCTTGTGGAAACGACACCTAGTCACTGGGCACTTTCATGGCTTAACATTGGCCCTCTTTGATATATCGAAAAAACCGCTCCGAAGGCCAACCATCACCAATCTCATTGACAGCGTCAACCAATGACCAATTCAAGCCAACCCCCCTACACATTGTCGTTGGCTTGAATTGGCCCAAGTTGGATCATAGTGTAGAGGAGGCATAAAATAAATGATAACCTATCATTATCATTGAGTATACAGTCCTAAGACTGGTTTGACGCAGCCACCCGTCTCCACCTCGGCTCTGTCCCCCGTCAGCTGTTTGACCTCTCTAAATGTCTCGCATCCCATATCCCCAATTATTTGGTTGGAATATTCTGATCTGGGCCTTCCAACCTCCCCTCCAAGATATCCCTAAGCAGTCGCCTATGTCTCAGTGTGTGCCCCATCATCTGACCTCTTCTTTTCTTCAGACTCTTCCACAAAGTTCTTCTTTCTCCGATTCTTCCAAGAACTTCTTCATTTGTAATTTTATCCATCCCTTTGATATTCATCATTCTTCTGTAGCACCACATTTCGAAAGCCTCTAATCTCTTTCTCTCCGCTTCTCTAATTGTCCAGGTTTCACACCCGGCTATGCTCCATACATATGTCTTCAATAGCAACTTCCTGTTTTCTAAGCTGATTGAGGAGGAGCATAGTAGTTTTTATTTTGAATTAAACCCCATTTTTGCTTGGGCAATTCTTGATTTAATTTCGCTTTCACTCCTCCCATCCCATGTTATTTTACTTCCTAGGTAGCGTAATTCCTTAACTCCTAGGTTTTCTTGGTTAATTTTGATGCGTTCCTGTCTCGTTTTTTTTTTGTACAAACTAGAATGATAACCTAATGGAAATATATTATATTATTATATTTATATTTGAGAATGAAAATTACATTTTATACTCGCAAGGGAGGTGATTGCATTTCTTTGCTCGTGAGTGTATATCGTCCCCTATATGCTAAATTCAACGAATGGGCAAATTTTCTGATTTTTCAATCCAATTTTTTTTTACAAATTTTCTATGCCAAAGTCACGAATGTGATCAAATCATTTAATGAACCTCAAAAAAGTCTAATAATCACTAATGTATAAATCTTCCTATATAAAAAACTTTCAAACAACAATAACTCGCATCAGGTTTTTGCGAATTCTTGTCTTTTTCTTAAGGTTGACTATATATACCAGTTTTTCAACCTGTATAAGGGGGTCGCGAAGCCTCAGTATTAAAGAAAAAAAAAAGTTTCAAAATATATTTTTATTAAGAAAATGTTAATTAAAGGACGTATCCAAATTGATAGACTTGAATTCTAAGTGCCACATTCCATCGGCAGATAATTCCAGCTGATTTTCTTTTAGGTTGGTTCCCAAACTTCCTCATCTATGGCTGCATTTAAAAACGAATTTATGATCCACTTTTGCCCAGTGTTCTCTGATAGTTTTTGCATCGAGAAATAATGGCACAATTCTTCTTTCAAATTCTGCAAGACAATTTCCATGCCAGGCATAAATAGGTTTTTAACTTCAAATTCAGACTTTTCCATATCAAATTCAGTATTTTAAAAATCAAAATCAAACTTTTTCAAATCAAATTCAGAATTTCTATAAAACCATGCATATTTTACATATTAAATTATACCTTTTTAAACTGTAAACGTTTCCTGAGAGTACAAAATGCTAATCTTGAATGGTTTTAGTTGATGAGCTGAAAATTAGTACGCAAATAGAATGCTCCCAATTTTAGCTTTTTACCCGAAAATGTTTCTTGAGATTAAAAAATGCTAATCTTGAAAGATTTTAGGTGATGACCTGTCAAACAAATAAATAATATATATACAGATATATCATCTCGATATATATGTGTGTATGTTTATTTGCATCAAGCAGAGGACAACCCTTCTTCGTTTCTCTTTGTGAATCAACAACTCTGCTACTCTCGGCAAAACAAAAACTTTTCACTTATTAATCATTGAAATTGATGGTGCAGAGTCCCCATAGTATTTATCAAGTCTTTCCTTGATTCGGTGATGGTTTTTTTTGCGCAAGAAATAATGCTTAATCAGCACAGGAAATTCACTTTTTTCCATTTTCGTAAAAATTCACGAGGTTGTCTACTTTCAATGGCTGTCAAACACAAACTAAATTACGCAGCTTGCTCAAAATTGTATAGTAGTCTATTAATAGACGCCAGTTGACGGGAGCAGTGTTGAATTTAAAGTTACTGTGCGGAAAATTCAAAAAGTCACCGACTTATCAAACCATCCTCGTATTTAAATGCTCGAATAAATCAGAAATAAAAGCCAGTTTTAAAAGGAATTTCAGGTCACAAACGAATTTGGAATATTCTGACTTGACCTGCTGTAAATACACCAAAAGTCCAGCGTTGGAGGCGTTTGGCGATGTAATCGATGTAAAAATATGTCCGTTATAGATATACTTAATTGTGTATTTAGCCGATACCTAATTATAAAAATTAATAAAAATGTTGTACGGATTTGATATTTGAAATTCTTCACATGAGTGGTTTTCCGTTGCCTTTCTATATATATTTCTTCTGAAACTTCTGGATTTTTAATAAAAGTTTCTAGATGTTTTATAAAAGATTTATATTTATTTATATTATATGTTCATCAGTCAGATTTCTCCTTATGAATCATTAACTCTGCTAATCTCGGCAAACTGAATCTTTTCAATTATATATGAGAATATAGTTTCCTGATTGACCTGATTAGATGTAGGTAAATTCTTTTCATATATTATATTAGTGTATAGTAAGGTGACCAATCGTCCTCCTTTAGGGAGGACAGTCCTTCTTTTGTAAGCTCTGTCCTCGCCCGAAAAGTGTCCTCTTACATGTCCTCCTTTTCGATATTTGAAGACTAATCTGTAAGTCTTCATATTCAATCGAGATTATATAGATATTATAGATAAATTCAAAATGAAGACATTCCTTGTTCAGATATTTGCAATATATTGTTAAGAGATGATACATTGACAAAAAATATTCATTCAATGGAAAATTAGGTACTCATTTAAATAAAAATTAATGGGCATGCCACATAATTACAATATAAAATGCTACAAATGTTTTTACCGAGGGGTGAACCGCGACCTAATGTGTACACCTACTTCCACTTTCATTTCCAAGCAGAAGACAATAGATGAAGGGGCATTATCTAATGAATTCCAAAGACGTGTACACCTAATTCCAATCGCGGTTCACCCCTCGATTTTTCCTATGCTTTTATCATATTATAGTTTATTATTGTGCAATGAATAAAATATTTCTTTTCTTTACGATATATTTTTCTTCAATTAATTTGTGTCCTCCTTTTCATTGTAAAAAAGTTGGTCACCTTATATATAGTAATAACCTGGTTGCTTTCTAAACGAATCGTATTTAGAGTGACCAGTTTTATTTTTTTCAATAAAATCCCGATATTTCAGAAAAACAATTCATATCCGACCTTTTGTTACTATAATTGAATTTTTGTTATTTCGATCATTTCTAAAATTAATCTTTTTCTAAATTACATTCTTTATTCACAACTTTTATAAAGAATTTCTTTTCCGTAAATATTTTGTATTTGTATTATTATCCAAGCCTAAGGTAATCTTTATTTCCAAGGCAATGTGTAACATCCTCGGATTTTTCAAAATATCCATGTTTAGTTGCCTTATTAATTTCAAATAAGCAACTACGTTCTAAAAAATTTCATTGATAAAGGGAGAAATTCTCCTGAAACGTTTGAATATTTAATAATCGTTTTATGATTTTTTTTATTTATAATGAACTATTCATTTAATACAGTGTTTTTCAACCTTTTTTGGTTGACGGCACTAAAAATATCTGGAATTATTTGCGGCACACAAACTAAATTTAAAAATATTTTTTGGTTAATCGTATCCATAATTTAATTAATTTACAAGATCTTAAGAAATTGAATAAATAAATTGATTTCAGAGTTTTATATTGAATAAGACGGACGTTTCGTCACTATATTTGCGACTTCTTCAGCGACTTATTCTTCAACACAATTGTTCTTTCTGTGGTTCTCTGTTTTAACTGTGATGAAAAATTAATGTGTTTAAGAATAAAATAAATTAAAAAAGATAGAATGTTTCCTATAATAATATCAGGCAATTAATTGAGTTGAAGAATAAGTCGCTGAAGAAGTCACAGATATAGTGATGAAACGTTCGTCTTTTTCAATATAAAACTCTGAATTCAATTTATTTATCCAATTTCCTAAGATCTTATAAATTAATTTAAAAATATTTTTATAATATTTGTCAAAAACCCTTACGGCACATTTGACAATCTCTCAGGGCACACTTGTGAGCCGCGGAACACAGGTTGAGAAACACTGATTTAATACATAAACACTCAACAATTTATTTCAAAATATGTACTCACTTTTATTTTTTTCTTATTTTTAATATAGAGAGGAGGAAATCTTAGCGAAGATGGAGAAACTTGAACTATGGAAAGACAATTTGAAAGCTAATATTGCCAAAAAGGCAGAAGCTGCTGAAGCTACTAGGGTAAATGTTTTTGATATTTTTTTTTTTTTACAATTAAATGAAAAATAAAATTTGAAAATTTTAAAGGTTTTTCTGCTAAGAGTAGCCGAGCTATTAAATTTATTATAATAAATTAGAGTGTATAAATGTAGATACACACGTACAAATATATAAATATAGTTTCTAAGGCTCTGTCTTTATCTTTATCTTATTATATATATATATTTTATATTTGACTTTTTTGGGTCACCATAATATCTGACATTCTATCGGAGTATTTTAGTTCATAAACTAAATAAGATACAAACTTGAAAAATTAGATTAATTCTACCCAAAGAGATATTTACATAGATATCTCAAAACTCATGACTAAAAAATATATATACCATATATATTGACTCTCTAAAAAAGAGCGTCTCCAAAATAATCATTCGATTAAAATTTTAATACGATTTTTGATTTCGGGGAAAATGAAATGAAAATTTCAATCTTAGTTTACGACCTACAATAAATAAATATTTTTTGAAATGCTTTTTTTATTATTATAAAAACAGTTTAATTTGGTATAAATTAAAAAAAATGCATTTTAAATTGCAATACATTATTCTTTATTGAATTACGAGGGGTGAACCGCGACCTAATATTGTGTACACCTACTTCCATTTCCAAGTAGAAGGATCAACAGATGTAGGGGCATTATCTAATGAATTCCAAAATAATTCCACACAGTTCCAAAGACGTGTACACCTAATTCTAATCTCGGTTCACCCCTCGTTGAATTATTATGTTGATATCATTTTTAAGAGTTCCGTTTAAAAAGTAAAACGGGATCCTATTAGTGTCGCTACACTGCCTGTCTGACAAAGAATTATTGCTCGTAAACTAAAAAAGATACAAACTTGAAATTTACAAGCCATATGTATTAATTTTCCACGAAATTAAAAATTTTAATCGAATCATTATTTTGCGAAGGGTTGAATTTTTGGTGGAGTCCAAAATAAAAAAATATTTCATGGGATGAGTGGAAACCTTTTTAAGTAGGATTTTTTTAAATTTATTTCGATATGAAATGACAGTCTCAGGGAGTCCAAATTAGGTGATTTTTATACCTGTCAGCGTTTGGAAATCGCTTGATTTAAAACTATGAAAAAATATCCCAAATTCTCTCATTCTCACCTTATCAACCGACAACTAAGAACGAATTCGATATCTCAAGTATTTGTGAAGATTAAGGTACCCTCGCTATCCTGTCCGACTTGATTATTGTTTATTTGGGCATTAGCCATAATTGAATACCTGTTCAGATATTACCAGAGGCAATTCACTACACTAACTGTTCTCAACCTGAGGGTCGCGATATATTAGAAGGGAGCGGGGAAGAAAACACCATTTATTAATACAAAGACAATAATAAAATGAGCAAAAATACATTCCGATAATAAAATGTTGCGCCTTTAGGTATTTAAGTATATACAAAAATGTTGAGAAACAGTGCACTATCATAGTGAGTATGGAAAAAGGTATTCAATTACGGTTTAATCATAAAATAAAAAAGTCAAATATAAATATTGAAAGTGAAGAAGAAGCCATCGAAACTATAGTCTCAAATAAATGGAATTATACCGGGTGAGTTTTTTATCTTGAGACAGTCTTATAACTCAAAAACTGCATTATGGAAAAAAAGTTTCAAATAAAAGTTTATTTATATCAAGGGGGTAACTAAACTACTCTATTGTTTGTCGACGTAGAGCAAGCTTTCATGGGTATTTCAATGACAAGTTCTGGTTTTTAAATGGAACCCTATATTTTTCTATACGTTTACTTAATTTACAAAAAAAACTGAATAACTTTCACATGAACTATTTTTTTATACGACATCAAATAAACAAAATACATGAATCAATTAGATCTCAAAAAAAACCTTAATAACTATTTTTAACAATTATTTAACTTAATTATCAATAATAATCATTAAATAAATAATCATTAAATCGAAAAGTCACAACAATCAAAATAAGTGTTTATAATGATCTTAAAACTTCGTTATACTCAGATTTAAGAGATTATTTTCTACTTAATAGAACTAGTTAAAATTCTTGATCTTAAAAAAGTTTATTTCTAGTGTCAATTCAGTAGATAATTTTATTGTAATACCATAATAAAAATTGAGCATTTTTTTGTTGAAGAAAGATGTTTCTGCGATACACTCTGGAATATCACAGAACATTGTCGGAAAATTATTAATTATTATTAAATTATTTATTTAGTAATTAAATATTTGATCATTATTATTTGATTATTAAGTTGAATAATTGTTAAGAATAATTATTATTTGGATATTTTTTAGATCTAATTGATTTAATATTTTTTTATTTGATGTCGTATAAAAATAGTTCTTATGAAAGTTGTTCAGTTTTTTTTTGTAAATCTAGCTAATGTAAAGAAAAATATAGGTTACCATTTAAAAAACAGAACTTGACCTTAAAATACCCTTGAAAGCTTGTTCTAGGTCGACAAACAATAGTGTAGTTTAGTTTCCCCCTAGATATAAATAAACTTTTATTTGAAACTTTTTTTCAAATAATGCACTGTTTTTGAGTTATAAGACTGTCTCAAGATAAAAACTCACCCGGTATATATATATATATATATGTATATGTGTGTATGCAAATGAGTTTATATTTATTTATATCAAACTGAGAACACTCAATTTATTCTTATGAAAAAACATTCTTTTGTTGAGTTAATAAATAGATCAATTTTATTAAAACAAAAAGAATAAATATTTAAAATAATAAAATCAATGAATACGGTAAATCTGAATCTTTGGTCTTGTAATGTAGTAGAAAAAGAAAAACCAATTCCCTACCACTTTTGCCAAGCTTTCGTTATTATATAATAACATCCTCAGGTCCAGTGGCGCAACCGGGAGGCTAAGGGGACTGAAGCTCCCCCTCCCAAAACAAAGAAAAAAAATGAAAAGTTTAATAATTTAAAGACAAGACTTTGGAATATAATATTAAATTAAATGATTTAATTGAGAAAGAATTTAAATTTTAAGGTCAAAAATTTAAGATTTTAGTAGAAAATACCGTCGAATTGATTTTTGAAAAAATTCCATCTATTTTTCAAAAAAAAGATGCTCAATTCTTTAGATTTATTATATAAATTATTTAACTTTGAAATTGTCAAAAATATTATTTTGGCATTTTACGAAAATGTTTATTATATACCATATATATATATATATATTAGGAGTGGCCCTTATTTTGGTATTTTCAATTTTTACGCTCGCAGGGGCTCATATGGTTCGAAATAAATAAAAAAAATATCCCCCAAGTTTCAACCCCTATCTCAATTTTAACCTGTGCCTCAGAGCGATGCAAGTTTCCCATCTAAACAACATGGGGCTTTTGGCATTGAACGATCAATTTATTCGGGCCAAAGCAATGGATAAAAAAATTTGAAACTCTCTAGACATTATCCTTATAATAGTAACTACCCTTCAGAATTTTTACAGATTTGTAGCTATTATAATTTTGGAGTCTATAACTTACTAACACTAAGATATGGCAGTATTTTATCTAGCTGTAACTCCAAAATTATAATAACTAAAAATCTGAAAAAAACTCTGAAGGATAGCTACTATTATAAGGGTAAAGTCTACAGAGTTTTAAATTTTTTGAAATATTACTCTGGCCGGAATAAAAAATTGATTGTTCAATGCCAAAAACCCCATGTTATTTAGATGAGAAACTTGCATCGCACTGAGGCACAGGTAAAAATTGAGATAGAGACTTGAAACTTGGAAGATATTTGTTTATTTATTTCGAACCATATGAGTCCCTGCGAGCGTAAAAATTCGAAAATACCCAAAATAAGGGCCACCCTAATATATATAAGTATGTATGAGTGTGTATTAGCCCCTCCCAGGACAAAATCCTGGTTGCGCCACTGCTCAGACCCATTCAGATTTATCTAATACTTTATTAAACTGGTCAATCTATTTCTCTATATTATTTGCTAAAAAAAAAATTGATAGAACCAAGTGTTCTCGCAATATACCGATTACATTATTGTTAAGTTTAAAAAGATTCTAATTGAAATACTTATTATGAGTAAAAAATTGTAAATATTTGAATTGAACCAATAAAATATTTACAATTTTTTACTAATAAAAAAGCATTTATAATTAATATCTTTCAAACATAATAATAATTATTTTATTTTAAATTGATTTTATTAATAAAATTTAAATATTGACTAATAAATTAGCAAATGAATGTATTATTTTTCATTTAGTTGAAACTCCAAATCACATCACTTAAGTTTTAACACAAAAAATTTGTTTATTATTTTAGCTTAAAAAAGAAAGACTAATTGAAGAAGTTAGAAAAGAAATTGGATATAAAATAGATATTAAAGATGAACGATTTAAAGAATTGTTGGATAAAAAAGAAAAGGCAGAGAGAAAATTAGCCAAAGAAGAAAGAAAAAAGAAAAAAGGGTCAAAATTATTAGAAAAAGTTAAAGAAAAAATTATGACTACTGAAATAAAAGATTAAATTTTTATTATTGGGTCAATCCATTTCAAATCGCCCAATATAAATAAAATTTTTTGCTTAACATTTTATATTTTTCTGATTTTTACTTTATCCAATGCGAAGTATCTTTATTATTTTATTTTAAACATGGACCGCAAATAGGCAGTGATATATGATTAATAATAAAGGAATAAAAATATTAATATTTCAAATGACTTTGGATAAAGTTTAGCAACGATCCGTTGCAGTTTATTTTATCATGAGTTCCTATAGGTAGACAGTCACAAGACCGTACTTGAAAAAAATTTATGTCATAGTTTTTTTTTTTGGCAGCTATTTTAAAATGGTGGTTGGGCATATTTTGATGAAAACGTGGTTTGCGGAAGGTTTAATTGCCAAACTATTTTTAAAGATATCAGAATAATTCAAAATCAGTCAAACTCTTTCTGTAAAAACTCGGAAAAAATGTATAAATCCTTACTTTTAAAATCCATAAATTTTTATGAAGAAAGGGAAACTCACTAATAATAAGTTATTTCTGTGTTGATAAAAAACGAGTGCATTCTCAGGACTACAACTTATACTGCAGGTAGTTATAGTATACAACACAGAAATAACTTATTATTGGTGAGTCTCTTTTTCTTCATAAAAATTTATGGATTTAAAAAGTAACGATTTATACATTTTTTCCGAGTTTTTGCAGAAAGAGTTTGACTGATTCTCTTGCATGATAGAAAAATTAAAATAATGTATACCTGAAGTTCATTTCATGCTGAACACATTGGTTTTTGAATTATTCTGATATCTTTAAAAATGGTTTGGCAATTGAACTTTCCGCAAACCACGTTTTTCATTAAAATATGCCCAACCACCTTTTTAAAATGGCTGCCAAAAAAAACCTATGACATATAAATTTTTTTCAAGTACGGTCTTGTGACTGTCTACCTATAGGGAACTCATGATAAAAAAATCAGGAAAATATAAAATGTTGAGCAACATTACCTGGGTGATTTGAAATGGATTGACCCTATTAATTAAAATATATTATTATTAAATAAACTATATACAAAATCTTCATATTTTATTTTTTATTTATACCCTAAAATTTAGGTTTGAAATAGAAACATTACTATTTTTTATTTTCTTTATTTTCACTTGAAATATATATATTTTCATGTAAGTGCAATTTTCCATTCCTTTTTCGAGGTTTTTTAACTGCAAAATTATAGTCACTTCAAGTAGGAAGTAATCCTTGAAAGGTAGAAATCAAACTTAGTAAAGAAAAAAAACAGGTTTGTGCTCCCCAGTGCCTATTTATGTACCCCCCCCCCCCCCTAAATCCAGCGACAGTAGAGCAACGTAAATAAAACTTGATCAAAGTGTTTAGAAGGAGCACTGCTAGCTTTGTCTTCAAATTTGCCAAGGGGAAATACTCCTTTACTTGATGTGTTTTTCTTTTTTGCATTTTCTCAAAAACTACTTCGATTATTTTTTTTAAATTAATATCAGTAATTATAATTATATAATTACATATGTTCTTTGGTTAGCATAAAATTCCTTCACATAAAGAGCTCCAAAACTATTTCAACGCCTTATCTCAGAAATGGTATAAGTTGCAGAGCAACGACATTCGAAATTAGGTATAACCAATATAGAGAAAGTACCTGGAAATTTTGGTTGAAAATCGAACAACTTTTATTTAAATCTTTGAGAGCGTTAGGACAAATTTCCTATGATAATTAGATATAATATATTTATTATATTTAATTCATTTCTTTTTTTTTTATCAATGTGTATTTTCTAGGTATGTCTTGAGTCAAGGTGTAATCCAAGATATTTGACCGATATTGGGATAATTTTGAGGTTTAGGTAAACAGATGGACTGTGGTTTTTTATTCGTGAACATAATATGAGTTGATTTACTTTCGTTCACATCCAGTTTTGGATGTTGTCGAGTCTTTCCTGAAGTCTATTTGAAGCTACATCTGGATTTTCGCTAGTTACGAGTAAAGCGGTATCATCGGCATAAGTAGCAGTAAATGTATCGAAGGAGACAATAAAAGAGTGTGTCTTCTGCTGGAATTATAAATTTTATTTATTTATAACTCGTTATAAATAAATAAAATTTATAATTCTAGCAGAAGACTACACTCTTTTATTGTCTCCTTCAATATATAAAAATTCTGCTACTCTCGGCAAAAAAACTTTCAATTTAAGTAAATGTATCTTCAGATGTTGGTTATCTCTGCAGTGTACACCGAGTATAGTATAAGAGGAGTCCTATGCGAGGAGAGGCTATGCTACCTTGGGGAACTCCTGATCGTATGAGATGGATCTTTTTTACTTAGGGAAAGTGGTGTAGGTTTTAGGTGAAACGATATTAATTAATAAAGTAAAGGGAGTGTAGTTTCACAATGAAAGATGGATCTTTGATAATTCACTTTCTACTATGACTTGGAACCAGCGATCACCAAGATAAGATTTGACTATCCAGAAATATTGGTTGATTTTGTAAAATAGATAGTTTGTTATTCCTCTTGATATAAAGAAGACTAGTTATCTCTGGATCTGAGGGCCAATAAGTTGGTTTTCTTGTAAATAGAGTATTAAATCCTTTTGAAGATATAGTTTTAAGCAAAGTTCGTTCTTTAGGTTTTATTAATCGAGATCCCCAGAAAGTGTGTTTGGCATTGAGGTCAACGCCAGCCAAGAATTTTGGATCAAGTTTTTCGAAGAACGTCGAGAATTGTTCTTTTGAGCTAGCATGTCGGCGAAGGCAGTAGAGAGCTCTCTCTCACTAAAAGGCATTTCCATTTTTGTTTGTAATTTCATTTGATATTGCTCGAAGGAAACTAGTTGTTTCACATTTCTCAAATTTTTGATTTTGAATTGATTTTTTTATAAGAACTGCCGTACCTCCATAGGCTGTATTATCTGGATTAAGGGCGGCGTAGCATTTTTTTTATGGCCTCCACATCTCCCCTTATAGCCCTCCGATCCTCCCAAACATGATCCGGATGAGTGGCTCAGGGTGTGACCACAGCAGAACTGTATTAGTACCTTTGTGTGCTGTGGGAAAAAATAAGTTGGTATTGAGAAAAAGCTTTTGTTTGTGAAATGCGTTCTGATACTGATTGGTTATCAATTTTTCCCTATTTAACAATATTTCTAATTCATGACGTCGATGAACTAGTCCGTTTGGTGTTCCAGTTGATTAATACAAACTATAGTAAAGTTATGAATTTTAGCTCTAGCTCCCCATATAAGAATTCCATTTATTTTTGATATTCTGCATTTCTTAACCACACGTTCTGAATCTACAAAGCCCAAAATCAGTTTTGTTTTGAAAATACAACCAGAACCAACTTGATACGCCCTTGCATTATTGATTTTTGGTTAAATTAGAAAGGCAGCCAGAAAAAAAAAATTTGCCGTTTCAGATTTTTTAAAAAATAAATTGAAAATTTTCAAATAAATTCAACGAGTGAGTCTGACCTGCCGAGTAAATTAGTTGGAAGACGTAACTACCAAGACTCTTTATAGTATCAAGTATTAAAATAAAAGAGGGGAGAGATCTAGAATTATACTCAAAAAAGCAGATAATAGAACAAATAAATAAATATAAAATAAGAAACTATAAGCTGGCATTAAAAAAATAACATGCTGATTCTCAATTTACTTATTTTTGTTTTAACTTTATTGAGCTAAGAACTTTTTTTTTTGGGGGGGGGGGTTCAATGGACAATACAGAATAGGAATTTAAATAAATAGTTAAAATAATAGCTAGAAATACTGGAAATTTATTTTCTTATAATTAAAAAAAATTAAACTTTTGAAATATATATAGGTACAACTATATATCTATCAATCTATATATAATAATTACTAAATTCCTAATTATTTTAAAGCTAGGTTAGTGTTCCGCAAAGTGTGTGCCGCGGCACACTTGTGTACCGTGGTCATTAGTTGGTGTGCCGCGGAAAAATATCAAGTTTTGTTAAGATAATGCATCTACACATAGCTGAGAATTATGCGAACAGCCCTATCAACGATTCCTCCAAATTTTGATCGCCTGTGCTCAGTTAAGCAGGCTCACATTTCTCATTAAACATCTTTTCCTATTATATTGATTATAATAATAAATAAATAACATTATTAAATAAACATTGTTTTTTTCTTTGGTGTACCTCTAAAATTTCTTGATTTGGTAGGTGTACCTTGAACATAAAAAGTTTGCGGAACACTGGACTAGGTCACTTGGTGGCGCCACCAGTGTTCAGCATTTGGAGCCTAGTATAAGCTATTAGAAGAGACTCCTAATACTACGTCTCAAGTGAAATAATCTTCATATCTTCCATTTATGTCTTATTTAAGTAGCCCAAAACTTCGAAAAAAGACAATTTGGATAAGCGAAAATATTCATTCGTGCAGTTCTTCAAATTACGTATAAAACAATTAAATTAGAGAATAAAGAAATGATTTTATTATAGAATGATCAGCCGGGTCTTTAACACGGGATCTGTGCTTGTTCGGTGGTATCTTTTAAAGAGCGAGACTTCTTAAAGGCATCTTCTTATTCACTGAACTAATACCTTATATCTATATGAAATTGAAATTTCATTTATTTAATGTTTATTCATTTTCGCGGCTTTGTAGTCGCCCGACTATGACATGAAAATGTCAGGTTCAAGCAGCTGTCTAAAATGTTTTTTCTTTATTCTCTAATTTTGTCTTTTTACAATGCATCGTTATGATTTCATCTCCAGGACAAAGAAAAAATAATTTTGAAACTCTGGGTGACGTTATAAATTGGAAGGTGTTTGAATAATAGAAAAAAAACTATAAAACAATGTTTGTCTTCGCATGTTGAAGGTAGGATGTAATGGATATTCCTGATTTTCCGCCCTATCTTTTTTATTAACAGAACAAAGCCAGTTTCCTTCAATGACATTTTCTCATCAGAACAAACTATGTTTTTTCCTTTTGATGTAGCACCGGTTGATCAGCTTGATGTCCACACTAAATGGCCTTATGCTTTGTACAAGATTCCTTGAAATATTGAGCTACTGGTGGCCAGCTTGGAGGCACCAGCAACACCAAGTGGCTTAGTTTAATAGGGGTCTAAGAGATTAAATGTTTAATATAAGATATTAATTTACATTTTTGACGAAATTGACAATATGTATATTTATAATAAAATAAATTTGACTCTTAATGAAATTATTTTATGAGCCTATTTTCTTCTAAGTAAAATATAATTTTATTCACTTTTATAAAAGTAATATAATTATATATAGTTTATTTTTAATCTAAGATATTGCTTTTGTGAATTATTTTTATTATTAAAACTGAACAGACTATACCGAACCTACACTCAATGTCTAATTTTTTTTAATTTGAGATGATTGATCTATCGTAATTATCAATGTTTTCAGATATACAGAATTTACAGACGTTGTTTGCTAAAATGTATATAAAAAAAAAGCTGGATGAATACATTAAATATTAATAATGGAATAGGTATAATTTGTAAATTGATTTTATTGAAATTTTTTTAAATCTTCTCAATACAGTGGAACCTCGATATAACGGACAGCATGTAAGCGATCGTAAACTGCACGTGACTGCACACTCGCGGGGGGGGGGGGGGGGGGGGGGGAATCACCCTTTAGAAAGTGGTTGGAAGAATTTGTTTGATGACCACGATGCAGAAATTAATTTAGAGGAGTAAAAGTTTCTGATTTCTGTAGGATTATACAAAATAATGTTGGACAAGAAGTAGCTGAGGAAGATGGGTTTGAATGGTTGGAAGCAGATGAAGGTGATCCTGGGTATCACATTATGACCGAAAGTGAAATAGCAGATGAAGTCTTGATCAAAGAAAGTGAAAATGAAAGCGAAGAGGAATCAATACTCCCAAAAATAAAATTATCAATGGTCAGATCACATAATGACGATGTAATATCATTTATCGATGATTCAGCAAATGCAATATATTACATGTACTTTCGCAATTTTAGAGAGATAATAATTAAGAAACAACAAACTTCAAAAATCCAAACCAAAATTGATTCATTTTTCAAACCAGTGTCACCGAAACCAGGAAGTTCAAAAACAAACAAGACGACTCTCCTCAACGGACGTATAGGGACATATCATGTGAAGACGAATAAATGGCAATTGGAATATAAACTTTCGTTTATATGTATTTCTATTTGATTGTTAATAAATGGCTTATTCAGAAAATTTATTCACATTCACATTCGGCTATATCAGACACCCCCTCGCCTGGATTGGTCCGTTATATCGAGGTTCCACTGTGTCAGATGAATCTTATGAGCATACAGATGTCAATTTTCTTAATCATTCTTTCTTTTCTCTCTCTCGTTTTTCTCTTGCACAAAACTTTTAATAAAAAATGAAAATTGCTATTAAATAATATAGTAAATTCTTCAGGATAAGCTTTAGCGTGGAAATTTTCATGAATCACGACGAAATGAACAATTCTTTAAAACTCAGTCCCCTTTATTTTCGACGAATAACCTGAAGCATTCAATATTAATGGCAAATTTCATGATTTAAATATTTCCAAGCCAAAGTCTAAAGAAGGATATTGAATTTAAGTATACATAATTTAATTATAAAAAAATATATATTTTTTTTTTGGAAATCTAGTTATTTGCTTTAGAATATCAAGATACAAATATTTGAGAAAATTAAAAAAAATAGTTAACGATTTCATAATTATTCTAATAACAGGCAAAAACTAGAATTCTTATTAATGATTTTATATTAGAAATTTAATAAATGATTTTGACTTGAAAAATTTAAGATAATAAACTTTAAAAAAGTAGATTTTTCAAAAAGGAATATATTTTTAATTTTAAAATATGAAAAGAGATGAACATTTACTGACAGAAAACAGTATCAAGAAAGCCCCTTTTATGTAATCAAAAAGCTCTCAAAATTAAACCTTAAAAAAAATTTTCATAAATTTTTCATATAAATATTTTAAATATACTATTGTGAAAGCAAATATTAAGCTTCTGGGATAATAAGAAATAATAATAAAAAAAACATGTGTGTACTTATGTACGCACGCAGCTCTCAATTTTAGCCTCTACTAAACGAGCCAAAAGAAGTATAACTTCAAAAATAATAAGAAAAAACAATAAAAGACGTTAACATAGTTTATATATTCGAAAGATAATATTTATAAGTTTGATTACAATAATTTCAGAAAAGTGTTATTTCAATTAAAATTTTTTGTACTTAAGTAAAATATTTCTTTCTCTTAAAATGAACTATAGTTATTTCCGCCCATTTGATTGCCGAAACCCATTCCTCCCAAATTATTTGAGTATCCTCTTTGGAAACCACCATTGCCTGGGCCTGAAAATAATAAAATAGATTAATATAATTTTTATCAAGTTGAAAATTAATTATTAAAAATAAATGATTAATATACGAGGGGTCCAAAAAAATGTATCCACTGTATATAACTTGCAAACTAATTGACGGAGTAGTCTCATGTTTGGTAGTGTAATAGTTTGTAGTTCCGGCAATCGCCACACAAGCATTGTATTGCGTTGTTTTGTGGTGTGGTGTGGGTTGTCTTGCCGGGGCTTGATTGGGCCATTCTTCTTTGACGGCATAGTTACCGGTGAGGTGTACCTTCAGAAGCTTCAGACATCCATTTTACCTGCCATCCGAGACTTGTATGGAGACGGAAGATTTTACTTTCAACAAGATGGAGCCACAGCCCACTACCAAAATCGTGTTAGGGCGTATCTCGACGAAAATCTACCAGGAAGATGGATAGGCCGTAGAGGTGCTGTGGAGTATCCACCACGTTCCCCAGACCCAACTCGGCTGAACTTTTACCCGTGGGGAACACTAAAGGACGTCGTTATTCGACAAAAGCCACGCACATTGGATGAACTTCGAGAATCCATCGTACATTCATGTGCAAATATCCGACTGAACACGTTGCAGTCAGTAGTTCGTGCTGCAGTTCGGCGGCATCGTTTGTGTGTGGATGTTAATGGTGACCATTTCGAACACCTACAG
Organism: Forficula auricularia; assembly: GCA_024734495.1. Lineage (NCBI taxonomy): Eukaryota > Metazoa > Arthropoda > Insecta > Dermaptera > Forficulidae > Forficula > Forficula auricularia. The sequence continues at coordinate 17,300,222 of JALMQS010000187.1, read as the reverse complement.
TGATATCTTTAAGTGGACTTTAAGCTACACTTTCACCAAAAATGAGACAACTTCGTCAATTAGTTTGCAAGTTATGGACTTTTAAACAGTGGATACATTTTTTTGGACCCCTCTGTATTTAGCAATATTTTAAAATAAATTTAAAATTTCCAATTGATATTAATATTAAAATATATTTGAATAATAATTTTATTAATATCTAGAAGTTATTTAAAAGGAAAAAAATAATATAAGATAAATAATAATACATTTTTCACGTTTAATTATAATTTCAATTGCTATTACTTAGGGTTGTCAATCATCTGTAATTTTTAGGCCTATTTTCTTTTTAATTCTACCTGACTATTCAACTGGGAAAGAAGGAAAAAAAAATTTCAATATCCACGCGATACTGATCCAATGAAAAATAATATTTATAATTAAAAAGACTGATGAGGGCCAAGCCTTCGAAACTATAGTCTCAAACAAATAAATAATATATATATATATATATATATATATATATATATATATATATATATATATACAGATATATAATTTTGATATATATGTGTGTATGTTTATTTGCATCAAGCAGAGAACAACCTCTTTGTTTCTCTTTGCAAATTATACACAGTTAGTCTTAAGTCCCTGTGAAAGTATTGATGCAAAAAAAAAACTGCCAGAAATATAAATTTTAAAGACTAAAAAGTATAAAATAATAATAAAAATAACTTTTTAAAAACACTCTTTTATTTTAAAACGCTCTAAAAAGCAGAAAATATATTATATTTTCCTTTAGTAGAAGATGTTTAATTACCTAAGCCATAGTTGCCATCGTTAACAGGAAAATTATTAAAATTTGGACCATTATTATTAGGTGTTGAATTCAAAAAGAGTTCAATGTATCGGTGTTGCATATGTCCTTTGTCCTAAAAATAAAATAAAAATAAATTTTCTGTTCTTGTTATCATATATTAAATTAATAACCAGACTTTACCTTATTCATACTTTTCACTGCTTCTTCATGTGATGCAAATTCTACATCAGCTTCTCCAGATGCTCTTCCATTTGAGTCATATAATAACCTAATATTTATAGGAATAACTGGTCTGAAAAACTAAGATTTTCAAAATATAAATAATTACTATTTATTTATTTAAAGGTTGTTAATAATTCATTAAGAGGGGATGGGGGGGGGGGGTGGAGAGAGAATAAGGCAACTAAATCTAAAGATCTGTTTAGTCAGATCTCTTAATATTTGTTGACTGGGTGAATGATGATTCGATCATCATTCACCCCACCAGAGAAATATGTGCAGGATCTGCTGCTGCTCCTCAGAAGTCATATGATAAAAAAAGTAAAAATTAATTTTGATGTATATTTTTTATAGACCTCATTTATTCGAAGAAAATCTTTATTTCTTTTAAATGAATAAGGAAAAAAACATCAAGCAGAGGACAATCTCTTTATATAAATAAATAACAATCAGAGAGATTAATAATTTAAAATTTATATTTCAATAAGGCTAAGGCTAAGGGGCCAGTTATGGGAAAATAAATTTGATACTTTATTTTTGGCAGACGTAATCGATATTTTACAACATTTCGAGCGCTACACCGCTGCTCTTCATCAGTGCACGTCAACCAAGTCACAAAAACACGCAAAATTTATCTCCAGCAGAGGTTTTACATTAGAAATCATTAAAACGTCTACTGGAGATAAATTTTGCGTGTTTTTGTGACTTGGTTGACGTGCACTGATGAAGAGCAGCGGTGTAGCGCTCGAAACGTTGTAAAATATCGATTACGTCTGCCCAAAATAAAGTATCAAATAGAAGTTGACTTTTATTTCAACTTTTTATTTTCCAATAGCTGGCCCCTTACCCAATTCATTAAAATAAAATAGGGCTACAAAACACAGTTCTTTTTAAATATAATTAAAATTTATAAATTAAGGCAAGCATTTGGTCGTCGAGCAAGGCTCTAAATCATTTTTCTGTCTAATGGATATCTGTGTGTGAAACTAAGTTGTTGAGCTTGTAATTTACACTTACTTACATTAAAAATGTCCATTGATAAATTAATTAATTTTCAATGAATATTAGATATTTAATTAAATGATTGTTTTATATAAGAGAATTACATTCATTAATCTATTTAAATTTTAAATTTATTGCCCTTTTACATGCTTCATTATAATATGAAATTCAAGACGTGGATTTATCTATACTTGATAATTTCTTTTTATTTGTATCATGATTTTTAAGGTAGTTGTTCCGCCAAATGTGTTTTCTTATGATTTTTTTGAAATTTAGATAGATTATTATTTAAATACTTCTGCATCGAATGGTGGCAAAACAAAATTTATGAACAATATAGTTCCGGAGATATTAAATTTCAAAAATAGAGTTTTTCAGACTCTTATACGGGATATCGGAAAATTTACATACATATTTAATTATAATTAAGAAAACCTTCTTACCAATTTTATAAAAAAACTAAACCAACATTAAACAAAAACCAATGCATATTTTAAGACAATTTTGATTCATAGTTACAACACAGTTTCTGAGATAATAATGAAAAACGTATAAAAAATTTACACTAAAAACAATTTGGCAACAGCGCATTTATTTAACCAGCGAAAGATGTATAAAGCGCGGATGCGCTAGATTTTTTCAAAATTATAATTTTCATAAGTTGTAACGTAGGCTTACATTTGGTAAAAAATTACAAAACGATTTTTATAGAAAATAAATACACCTTTAAAATGTATTTTATCTGTCATTTTAATATAAAAATATTCAATCTCTTACAATGGTGCCAGATTTGTCAAATGAGTGGATTGGCTAGAATCGGTACATAAACAGCAAAAAGTTTTGGGCTTATGAATCCTTATTGTCTGTTCTATATACTCTAGGATTAACTTTTTGCTAGTATTGTCGCGAAACAACTACCTTAAATAGCGTATGTCATTATACATTAATAATTATTTTTTATTTGGATTTCAGAAGTATAAAAATAATAAAAATTTTAACGTACATTGTTTATATCGGCAGCGGTAGCTCTAAATGGAAGACCTCGCATATGAATACAATGACCAGTACTAGATGATCCATTAATATTCCAATTATTGGACGGGCCACTCATTCTTCTGTTAGGAAAGCCACCACCATTATTCACAGACATAGGAAGTCCACGGTCTCTTGGTCCAAGACCACCAGGACCCCAGTTATTCATATTCCAATTTGGGCCATCGTCGAAATCTCCAAAATCTAAAAAATCGTACGATTATAAAAATATCAACATTAATAATAATTTTAGAATTTTTCAAGAAATATAAAATTCAATATCAAAAAAATAAATACAAATAATTATTTAAATTAATATAAATACAATTAAACAAAGAAAATTTATACATTCCTCTAGAGTTAATTATAGTAAAATGAATATTTAATGCATACTTAAATTAGTCAAAATTAAAACTAGACTAATGAGACTAGATCAGTGTTTCTAAACCTGTGGTGAAATTAAATAAATATTTTAAAAATTGACCCAACTGGTTTCGAAACATGGATCTTTAATCCCTACCGATAACGCTAAAATCAATTTAACTAAAATGTTGCTAAAGATTGAAATTAGGCGATTTTTTCAATTTTTAAAAAAGGTGCCCCCCCCCCCCCCCCCCCCCTCTCTTAATTGTGGGTTCGATTTTAACCAAAATCTAATCAGCTCTTAATCTTAATACTAAAAAACTACACATTAAAATTCGTTTTGAACTTCTTACTAGTTTTTGAGCTAGAGCGTACACAAAATTTGGTAAGGTACTAGCTAACTAACAGACATTTTGACAAAATAATTAATATCTCGTAAAATATAATTTTTTCAATGTTTACTCTATAAGGCTTTCTTGTAGACCAAAACTCCTTTGTTTCATTCAATTGTTTTTATCAAAATATTTTCAGCTGTTTTTGAGATATTTCGTAAAAACGAAGCAAAAAAACAACATTTTTTTCAATACCATGGTAAGTTAAAAATCTTATTATAGAAAATGCGAGGGGTGAACCGCGACCTAAAATCGTGTACACCTACTTTCACTTTCATTTCCAAGTAGAAGACAATAGATTATCTAATGAATTCCAAAGTAATTCCAAAGACCGTGTACACCTAATTCCAATCGCTGTTCACCCCTCGATAAAAAGTATCAGTCGGTATTGGAGTGTTCGGCGCGATGCTTTCAAAGTGTGAGGGGCTCTTATCCATTAAGTAACTGATCCCAAACTAGTAGCATGTCTTAATGAATAAAATTTAATTTATTTAATCATTTCTGTAATGGCCTGACTATTATTAAACTATTTTCAACACCTCCCAATTAATCACATCACCCAAAATTCGGAAAATTATTTTTTCATTGCCCTGGGGCGTAATCACAAGGAAGAAAAATAATTTTCCAACTTTGGGTGAAGTAATTAATTGGGAGGAGTTTGAATATAGTTTAATTATTATTAATAAATTTTCATCAACAAAATAGGTAGAAAATAAATATTTACTTACTTTTAAAGTTTCTGGAACCTCGGTTCATATTAAAACGATTGTTTCCAGGGAAATGCTCGCCTCTATCATAAGGAGTTGGTCTTGGATTAAAACCTCCAGGTAATAAACTTCTCATTTTAGGTCCAATGGCAGAACGAACTTCTCCCAGACAGCTTCTAAATATTTCAATGTACCTAAGAAACAGATGGCCATTAAATATAATTATAAGGATAATTATATTATTTACATAAATTGAGAGAAATTATTTAATTTATAGATAACATTTTAATAAGAATGCTTTTCTTCTTGTATATATACATATTTTATTGTTAGTCATAAACAAAAGAAAACTAATTATGAAAGTGAATTTTTATATAGGTAAAAAAATATCAGCAAGAAAAATATCATAATCACTGGAAAGTGTAAGAAATTAAATTTTTTTTAATTATTAAAAAAAAGTCATAAAAAATATGTTTATTGAGGAGAAAAATAATATTTGTTTCTTTTTATGTAATTTTTTTTTTTTTATTAATAAAATTTCAATTTTTGAAAAGTAAGAAAAAAATTACTAGGGTAGTCATATTAATTGAAATAAGCATATAGGCGATTACTTGTCTATTTAAATTAAAGCAGAATAAAAAATTATCAAAGGCATTATTTTTGGAAGTGCATTAAATAGATTTAGATCACATTTAAGTTTCAAAATTTTTAAATATTCGTTTTATATATAATAAATGTTTAAGTAGTGACACATGGCTAATTTTATCAAAGATGTCATGATCTGCAAAATACTAATCAGTAAAATTCAAATATTTCTAACTTTTCTAAATTTTGTTTTATAATAGTATAGAATTTATATTAAATATACAGGGTGATTAACACAAGCCATGCCATCCCTTTATTTGTGAATGGAAGATGGCGAAAAATATTTTATCATCATAGATAATATCTTTTTAATTCTATTTCCAGAATAAATCAACAACTTGTTTCTTTTTGAAATATCAATCCAAAGATATGCAATTTAATACATATTTCTATTTAAAATTGGATTGGAAATTCTGATTTGTTCGGAAATCGAAAATTAATCAAAAGATAGTTTAACTAAGCTTTGTTAATTAAATTTTTTTCGCTATCTTCAGAACACGTTCCTATAAGAAGAAGGGTTCCTACTTGTGGTGATCATCCTGTTATAATAAATTTCATTAATGAACAAAATATTGATGCGAGTTTTCATCTGATAATAAATAAAGTAAATATTGCAAAAAAAAAAGCCATCTTAAAAATTTGGAATCATATAAGACACTAGCTGCGAGGGTCGCTTTGGACCCCGAATCTCCTTCTCAAGGCCTCTTTATGCTCCAAATGGTCTTCTATAAATTTGAATTCCTATTAAGGTAAAGGTTCCAGTAGTGGGCATGTACCTATAGTGGGCCAGATGCAAGAAAAGTACAAAATTTTTTGTCTTGCATCTGGCCCACTATAGGCACAGACCCACTACTGGAACCTTTACCTTATACATCTCAAATAATTATATATATGTATATATAAAAATCGATCTTTTATAGCTAAAAACATAATTAATTGTTTTTTTTTATATATTAAAAGTGATTTAAAAATTTTATAACTGCTTTAATTTTAGTAGTTTGAGAAATTTTTAAAGAATCGCCAATATGTATAATATTTCAAAGGAGTGTCGGTATACAGTTTTGCAATTTTAATATAATGCTTTGGGGGTTATTATTTTTAAAAATTATTTTATTTTCAAAATTAGCTAAAAATTCCCAATTGATATTATTGATTTAATTTTTACAATTATGAATATGGAAATTTAAAAGTAAAATAATTGCAAAACATGTTAACCGTTTTTAATGCTTAATAGAATGTATAATACATACAAATTACAGAGGAAAAGGGATGTAAAAGAACCGGATTTGGGAATCCTCCCACCCGATCCCTCCCTTCATTCTGTCCTTCCCCACCTGTGTCCTATTTTATCCTTGTGTTTGAGCAGAGCTTTATCTGCCACCTCCTTGCTTATAAACCGAACGAAAGCCTCCCCAGTACTCCTTCCTTTGTAGTCAGTCGGGATGGATATCCCGTTCGGTACTATCTCCAACCCTACCCAATCAATAAACAATATACCCAAAGTCAACACACAATAAACAATTAGAAATTCAAACTATATTAATTTTAAAATGTACAGTAAATTATACAAATCTTAATTTCAATTTTAAATCATTTAAGAATATAAAAATAATTTGCATTTCAATGAATAAATTATTGAAAAGTCCTTATGAGAATAAATAAATTGTAAATTAAAAGATTTTCTTGTAGAAACTAACAGATATTTTAAAAATAAATAAAAAATGACGTGCTCTGATTGATGTTAATATACTCACATGTATAGATAAATATATGTATGATATAATTCTTTAAATACAATCAGAAGAAATGTTTAATAATGTTTCTTATGTTTGTATTTAAAGAACTATAATATTTATATATACAGATAAAAGTAAATAAATATTATATGCAATTATATTCAAACGCCTCCCATTCGAATCCCGGCTGATCCTTTTGTCTATAATATAAAAAAAATTTCTTCGTTCGCTAATTTAATTTAAATTATATGCAATATTCATTTACTATGAGTTAAGATTTCTAGGTCACTTGTTTCACATTAAAATTAATTCTGTACTTTCATGAAGATGAGCTTACAGCTCGAAATATATATATTGAAAAATTTACATCTTTTATTTTTTTAATTTTAATGTGAAACAAGTGACCTAGAAAATCTTAACTCATAAAAAAAAAACTATCAAGAATTTATTTTAAAATATAATATATAAATAAATACATCCAAGTATATAAAGGGGGAATTGATTTATAGATGATCTTTCCTGAATTTAGACTGAATTAATTTAATTAATTTCAAAATAAAAATGGAACTGAGTTCGTTAAAAATAAAATGTTTATACAAAATCAAAAGTCACTAGACTAGTCTAGAAGATAACCGCCAAAAGGAAAAATGACATCGATCTAATATGGCTTCTCTGGTAGGATTCATCTGTAGCGCAGTTGGTTAGCGCAGCCTCGGCTATAGAGGAAGACGCAGGTTCGAATCCTGCCAGATGCTAAATTTCATTTTCCTTTTCAAAACAAAAATAATGAAATGATTTATGAACTGCAAAAAATTCGCAGGCTGAATCATGGAAATTATTCAAATTTACGCGGTTCAATTAATTTAATTAGACTGAATGTTTTCGCTAAGTAATACTATAATATTTAATTCAGTATAATCACCTTTCAACTCTATACATTTAATGCATAGATCAAAAAATATTCTAATCCTTTCGAAAAAAAATTGTTGTTTTGTTCTGCAAATCACAAATCCATAACAACTAATACCATCTCCTTTGTGGTAAATTTTCGTCCTTTCAATGAATGCTTGAGTTGTAAAGGTGATTATGCTGGATAACATAGTGGTATTTCGAAAACATGTTTTCTTATTCAGGATTGCGTAACAACAATTAGAATAATAAAATATGTAAATTTATAGCACAGTATCTCATTATTTAGGGCAGGGTAGAGATTTTCAACATTTTCAAAAAAATGCTTATAACTCGAAACTATGAGAAATTAAAAAAAAAATTGAGGTTCTTGACCGTCATAAACTTGTCTATCCTCTGTTCACGGTTTATTGTTGTGATATGGGACAACCTGTATATATGGGTATATATTTATTATCACCAATCAGAGGAGACCCAGTTAAATTAATTCTTTTAAAAAAATTATATTTTTATTTTTATAAAATTTTCAGGTATAGTACGAGATTGTGTTCAAAGAAAATTAATTTAATTTTAAGTAATTCATTAACGTGTCATATGGAAAATTTATTTATTTATTTTATTTTTGCATAATATATAACTTAAATATTTTATTTGAAAGAAATATAATAATATAGATTAAAATAATTCCTGAAATTAACTTAGAAAATGAAGAAATTTTTTTATAGACATCAGGACAAGCAGGGTTTAAAAATAAAGGTTAAAAATAAATGTAATATAAAAATTAATAAAATAAAATATTTTTTGACATATGCCCTGAAGGAGTATAACAGTTGTAATAAAGGACATCGGTTGTCAGCTAAGAGATTTGTTGCATATGTAAACTTATTGTAAAATTCCAAAATTATAGATTTGTATATAAAGTAATACATATCTTACAATTTTTTTTATATATATTTTGTCATTATCTGATTATAAAATTTTATTTTGCTAATTTGACTAAATTATTAGATTGACAATCGTTTAAGGATCACAAAGATTCATGGACCAAAGCAAGCCAAAGATTTCAAATAGATTAAAATTATTTCCAGCTTGGGCATATTTATTGGGCAGCGTGGCCTTTTTTCGGGCTAATTAGATTTAATATTGAAACAATATGTATAATTTACTTTTTCGAAAAATATAATCTATATATCGATGTCATTCTGAATTCTTATGTTAAAATTTAATTAATGTTATTCATCAAACAAAAGTATTAGATAAAATTACTTAGTTTTATGAAAAATCATTTTTTTTTTATAAATTTATTGTTATTATATTTATTATTGTTATTAATTTACCTGAGAAAAATTGAGCGATTTCTTCTTTTGAGCATCCAAAAGGAAGGCCTCTTAATCTTACACATGCATCGTCAAGTACATTTTCAAGATTAAGGCCACTTCTCTTAACTACCCAATCCATTTCTGATTTTTTTGCTTTAAAAACTGAAATATATAATAAAATTTATTAGAATAAAACTTAATATTTAGCCAGCTTCTGCCTATAAGAGCAATTAATTCCCTGTTCCCTTAAACCAGGGATGGCAAATAGGATTTGATCGCTGTGCCAAATTTGGATAGAAATTTGTTTCACTTTTTCCCCCTGCCAGTATCTATGGCCAATATTTATTATATATATATATATATATATAAACATATTACATAATATAAGTTCATGTAATTATAATTTATTGAATCTTATTATATTAAACTACATTGAAGTGCAAAAAAATCGAGCCACCAATAAATTTTTTTTAAATAATAAACTAATAAAAGATAATAATTTTATTTAATTAAGAAAATAAATAATAATATTTTGTTTGTTTTGAACAGAGTTAAACACGAATTACACGTGACTGGCTCAGTTAACCTATAATCGGAGTGGGTGCTCATACTTGAGAACGATCGCAGGATAAGTCGATCGAAACGTCGTATTTATTTGTTTCAATAAATTATAATTAATCATGTGTGATTTAAATAAAAATTCAAATTTTAATCAAATTAATCACAAAAATAAAAGCTTCAACAGCTTCATTACTAATAAATAATAATAATTAAATAAAATTATTGTCTTTTATTAGTTTGTGACTAAAAAAAAACCATTCAATTTAAAAAATAATTTTTAAGAAAAAAATAAAAACCGACTTCAAAAATTAAATGCAACAAATAAAATACACTAAAAGGTATAAAATAATTATTATCTTATTTAGTTACAACTAAACTACGAAATATTAAGATGAAATTACTTTTTTAAGTCGGTGCCAAACATATACCTTTTATGATTTGAACTCGACGGATTCTTACTTAGTACGTTTGGTGGGTACGCTCGCTTATAAGTAGGTATAGTTTGTTTGGCACCAACTTCAAAAAGTAATTTCATCTTAATATTTCGTAGTTTAGTTGTAACTAAATAAGATAATAATTATTTTATACCTTTTAGTGTATTTTATTTGTTGCATTTAATTTTTTGAAGTCGGTTTTTATTTTTTTCTTAAAAATTATTTTTATTTTTCTCTTTTTAGTGATGTTATTAATAGTCATCATATCATCAGAACTTGACCAAATTAATATGACACCATCCCTAAGACACCCCCTATCGGATAAAAAAAGAACCATCGAAATCGGTTCATAAACAAAGAGGTTAGGTCTAAACAAACCTAATAAAAAAGGTCTAATACCTATGAAAAAAAAACGAAAAAAAATGGGACCAATCGGAAGCTAGACTGGACCAAATGCAAAAAAATTTTCATAATCGGTTGACAATTGGCGGAGATATGAGGTAACATAGGCACAAAAAAAAAAAATTCAGTCGAATAGAGAACCTCCTCCTTTTTTGAAGTCGGTTAAAAATAATTGATTTTTATTTTTCCGGAAATTTTGAAATTTAGTTTTAAAGCCAAAATTAAAATTTTTCAATTTTATTTCTTTTTCTAGATAGAATCTGGTGAGATACTCTTTTTTGAGAAAAAAAAATTAGCTTTTTTAGTAAGGAAAGTTATATTACAAACTGAGTTTTCTATAAATAAAACCACTTGCATCTTTAAGTTTTAATAGAAGTAATATAGGGAATAATGATACGCACAAGATATTAATTGGATTATGCAGCACTGACGAAAATGAAGATAAAACATATTATATAGTGGAATTAATCAAAAGTTTCCTGTATATGATTCGATCACGAATCGAAAGCAGGTGATCACCTGCTTTATGATTAATTAATAGCAAACACCTAATACACGTGTTAACAGATCTAGCGCGTTGGACTGGGAGATTGAATGGTACTTACGTATTAACGCCAACGCAGCTAGATTTACACCTAAACTTTTTGAGATAAATCATAAAATAGAATAAATCAGTTCCCCTCTGTCAAAAAACAACTTGAATAGGTTCGGTTTATGATCTCGGTTTGATTAGATAAAAAATGCGTTCCCAAACAAACTTTTGGTGTAGATTGGCGAAATTTAAAAACAGCCAAATATAGCTGCGGTGGCGTTAATACGTAATTACCGATTGAATATATAACATCTCAGATTTCAAATTCATTTGGTGATCCATATAGGCGTTTGATATAAAAAGCGTTATGCGGGCTAATGGCGAAATGATTCTGGGTTATAGCTAAATGGATCATATCTTTTTATTCTCTTGGTCTAGACTTAAGACTCAGCAGACTCCAATAGCCTCAACCGGCAGTTGTCTCGCGATATATATCTTGTTTAAAAAGCGCGATCAAAAACAATTCTCATTAATATATTAATTATTCTTTGATATATTAATGAGAAAATTATAAATTCAGTGGAATTAGGCCAAATAAATTAATTAAGTACTTAAAAAGATTTTAGATAGTTTACGATTTTATTATGGGCAGAATTAATTACAGCGTTGATTCGCCTGCAGGTTGGACACCCATGGTTTATTATATTGAAGAGAAATACTAAGGCGGATCTAACTGGCCAACTCTTCAAAATTTGTTAACTTTTATTTCCATTTTCTTTTGAGTTGAGCTAACTTAAATGTAATGTATACTGTTATTATTCTGATGTAATATAAATATTGTTAAAAGAATATTTGTGTTCGTTTATTTTATGAAATAAATAAATATTAACGGGTCTTTCAAGCCAGAGTCCCAAAATAAATGAAAATATGTGAATTAATAAAAAAAAGGCAATGTTCAATTATTCGTTATCTAGCAATACCTTGATGGATGTTTTAAGAGAAATGTTTTCTAAAATGCAATGCCGGTATTTTATCTAAAGAAAATTACCTTCGATATACCGATGTCCCATGTGATCGCGATCTTTTTTACAGGCCAATTCAATATCGTCGTCCGTTTCCATTTCCACGTAAGCTTCTCCACTCGGTCTTCCTTCTCGAGACATTGTCATATGTACACCATTTTTGCCATCTTTTATATTACAATCAGCTAGAAAAGGTTATTGATATTAGAAATTGTATAAATCATATTATTATTATTTTCAAGTACTTACAAAAAAATTTAATAATTTCATCGACAGTGGTAGACCAAGGTAATCCTCGCATTTTAATAACATAGCGTTCATCTTCATGATCCTCGGAGGTTTGAGACATTTTAATTTTTAAAATTAGATTGTATACTCTATAAAAAAAAATTATTTGAATTTAAAAATATGAATTGTGAATTCGTTTTAAGATAGTTTGAAAAACAAAAAGACGCTAACTATGAGTCATGGAGATGAAATAAAGAAAAAGTGAAATACTCTTAGAAATAAAGTCAATTTATTTTTGCATTAGCAAAAGAATTCCCATAAATGGAAAACCAGTGGAAATTCTAAACAGTTTTTATCTAAGTATATACAGAGAGTTGATCGAAAAGAAAACTAATATGTCGCCTACAAACAATCTAGCATAGATTGGCAGAGAGTATAGAGAGTTGCAATTCAACGTTAAAAGGCGGTTCCAATTTTTATTGGTGACGTCACACAGCAACCGAGAAAAATTAAAAAGGCGGAAATAACATTAATATTAGAAATCTATGGCAGATTATTAGTATTATTATTATTAAGAATAGCAATCCAGAATCGGATTAATTTTTTATTTTTATTTAATTTATTAATTAATATAATTTTTCAATTCTATGTAAAATGTCAAACTTAACAGATTTTGATCTTAGCCAACTTAATAACAGAAAAATTATTTTATTTATATAACTATATATAATAATATATTGGTTATATATAGTTATATATAGTTATATAAATAAATAAATAAAAAATTCTCAAAAAACTAATCAAGAAATTAGAAAAATTCTTATTTAAGAATGTGATTATTTTATTGTTTGGAAAAAATATGTTGGCTATTCTGAATCAAGAGGAAAGAAAATTTGGAACCGGTTTCCCTAAGACAAAGCTCAGGGCAGATGGCGCCACCGAAGAAAAGTACGAGTCATTTGAAAAGAGATTACATGAATATACTATAAGAAAAGTACGAGTCATTTGAAAAGAGATTACATGAATATACTATATAGTCCTATCAAATTAGAAAAAAAAACATTAATCAGTAAAGATCTGAATTTTGGTATACATGCTTATTACGGCTTTTAATTGAACATACTAAAAATCCCCGTCAAAATCAGTTGCGCTCGAGCCGCAATCTTGAAAAAGGGTACACTTTTTCAGTTATTTGCAGTTTCGGCAACTAAAACTGATACGAAAAAATTGTTCAAATAAAAATTATAGTTTATTAAATTTCCTATAAAAATGCATATTAACATTATTTTTGTATCTTCAATACTTTTAGCTGTAAACCGACGTTGAATAGAGTAGAATTTTCTGAAGGTGTGATAAAGGTGTCAATTTTTTTTTTTTTTTTAATGCAATCGAATGCAAGAAGGGTGCACCAGTAAAGATGCAGCCCCTATGGATCTCGAAAAACCCTTGCATTACCGAAGAGAGAGAAAGTAGATTAAGTGAGAGGGGTGTAGACGTAGGTGTCTATGCACTCCGGTTTTGAAGGTTTGAAGATTATAGGTGCTCGGAAAGATAGAGGCTGGAAGAGAGTTCCAGTTCCTTGAAGTCATGGGGATATATGTATTGGCGAATGAAGTGGTCCGGCACTTTTCTAATTTGACCGCGAGAGAGTGTTGGGAGTCGGCAAAACGCGTGCTACGTGCAAAGCATGCTTTGGGGGGAATTGCAGATTTTATCTCATCAGAGCACCTGCCGTGATAGTATCTATAGAAAAGGAAAGGGCAGAGACATTTCTTCGATGAGCCAGCGAGTCGAGGGAGTCGGTGAGGGTAGAATCGTCAATTAGCCTGACGGCTCGTTTCTGAAATGCATCAAGGGTAGCAAGAGAATATTTTGAGGCTCCTCTCCATAGATGAGAGCCGTATTCGAGACAGGGGCGGATTTGGGCCTTGTAGATGGTGAGAAGTTGTGGGGGTTTGTAAAATCGCTTGGACCTGAATAAGAAGCCAATCTTCCTTGCTGCAAATTTCGCCACAGAGGAGATGTGTTCATTCCAAGACAGGTCAGATGCGACAGAGACGCCCAACATGGATAGGCTGTCACACATTTTTAGGGTATTCGAATCGAAGTGAATATCAGGGAAATCTTTATTTTCGCGTCTAGAAATTAGACAACATTGAGTCTTGTTTGAATTGAAGTTAACTAAATTTTGAGAGCCCCATTTATTCAGTTTGTCTAGGTCGAGAGTAATTGAGGAGGCAACGTTGATTCGATTATTCGGGAGTGAGGGTTTGCCGTGTCAATTTATTTAAAGACCTCGCACTAGCACACATTATACAGGGTGTTTCTAAATTGATGCGAAATATTTTAAGGAGTGATTTTTTAAGCAAAAATCAAGGGGGTCTTTCATATATGTTTTTGTTCAAAACCCTTCCCCTCCAAGTTACAAAACGCTCTAAAGTTAGGGCTGCAGTCGTAGGGGATAACAATGCTAGATTTGGCTGTAACTTGGAGGGAATGGGGTTTTTATGGCCCCCCTTAATTTTTGCTAAAAAATCACCCTATCAATCATTTAATCTCATGTCTATCCTATTTGGGTTTTGGATTTATACAATTGCCATTTTTACACAATTATTTTGCAATTTAATTTAGGATTAGGTGTATGCAAAGCATTGCCGGGATTACTTGCGTTGACAGGATGCGATTACAATCCTGCATTTTTAGAGAAAAGGAAACCAGCGTCCGTTTAAATTAGTCGCAAAAAAAGTTTCAAAAAGCATTCGCTGACTTAGGAGATACTTCGATCGATACTAGCGAAACTTTCGCAATCATAAAATCATTTGTTTGTAGCATGTACGGTTGTGAGTCGAATAAGAAAGTTAATAACGTGAAGTTTCAAATGTTCCTCCGAAATTATAAATTTAAAAAAAAAAATTCGAAGACCTTGCTACACCGAGCTGCTACAGCAAATATGAAGATCGCACTATATTGCGTACTTTGGAAAAATGTAACATCATTAGCCGGATACTGGCTGAGGGTTTGCTTCGCGAGGCCAGCCCTTGCAGGCAAATGCCTGCTCGGTCAGTACGTGCCTCGCCCAAGGCAAAAGTGCCCGTTGGCTCGAATCTGAGGTTGCCTCGGCCCGATCCATCGGTTGTGGGTTTTTGTGAATGCTCAAAGGCGCCTCGGGTCGTTTCCTGTGTTCACTCAGAACGGTTCTGCGGCAAACGCCCGAGGCAGCCTCGCGAGGCTGCTCGCTCAGTCAGTATCCGGCTATTAGATCCAATCAGATTCGAACCCGAAACTTCAGGATGGATAGATATTAACTGAAAACAAATATGAATTTCTAAGGTTTGAAGGCCCACAGTTAGCACCATCAGGAAAAGATGTTATTTTAGATAATGATGTTTTCAATTTTGAGATGTTATTTTAGATAATGGTGTTTTCAATTTTTGACTCTTGATTGTATATACATATATGATTCATTTAATTAATTGAAATATTTATTATTTTCAGTTGATGACAAGTAGGTAGATCGAATATGATAGAAATGAAGATCCTGCTGTTTCTGAAAATCTACAAGAACCTGAATATGAAACAGATTGTGTTCAAAGTTGACTTATAGTTAAAGTAAAAATAAAATGTATTTTTTAAATTTTATTATAAATATGAATTCTTCTTAATTAACTCTTGACATTTTAAAAGTAGTTCCTTTAGTCTTTCATAAATATTCGGTAAAATCGTCGAAGTGCAATAAAAATGTAAAGTGTGGAAATCAAGAGCAAAGAGATCAGAACGAACAAGCGGGCCACGATGAGAGGCTTTCGAGCTTTACACCCATATTTTTCGTGTTTTTATCCATTTTGCTTTCTGCCACTTTGCAAGTAATTTATTCTACCATACTTGAACATTCTTTCCAGGGAGACTGGCTCCATGTGTCCTTTTAATTTTTGTAACTTTGAAATTCCATAGTTTCCTGGAATATCTTGAATGGTTTTTTCATTAAAGAATTCCAAAAACTAATTGCACTGGGTCGGCTATCTGGGAGCCCCACACATATTTTACAGAGAAATTTTCAAAGATATTTTGTTATTTTAAATTCGAAATTTTCGTATTTTTCACATTCAAAAAGCGGGCCGCGAGACCGAGACTTGATAAAGTCCTAAGCTATTTGAGATATGAGGCCCTTTATAAGTCCAGATATTATATATCAGTGCCATATATGATTTTCGGATACCTAGAGGGTTAAACTGAAATACAATTAAGAAGTAGGTATATAGATAGAGAAAAAAATAAATCTTTAACTTAAAATTATTTTTAATCATAACAAACTTAAAAATACAAACTCTTGTAAAAAAAAGAAACAAAAGTTATTTTAAAAGGCACAATTTACAAAAGGCTTATTATCTAATCTCTTGAAAAATGTTATAAGTAATAAAAGGATTAAGGAGAATTATATTAAACTAAAATATTTTCTTTCAAATAATGCTGCAGTATACAGTCGCGTAACTAGGATTTGATGCCCCCCCCCCCCCCCGCAAAAGAAAATGTAGGCTCCGATAAACTTTTGAAAATTCAATGATTAGGTACAAGGAAAAACTAATAAATACAATATTTTTCATAATTCTTAAACGTAAAAATATATATATATATATATATATATATATAATAAACCACATACTTAATATAAAATTAAATATCAGTTCTTCGGGCTTTTTTATTAGCAAAATCCGTTATAAGAGTTTTTAAATTTAAATTTTCTGCTGCATGATGTTGTTCTATTGCCAAAAGAGCGAGATTACTTAAACTATCTTGATTCATGGTGTTTCTAATATATGATTTAATTATTTTTAATTTGCTGAAGGATTTTTCTGCTGTAGCCACAGTGACAGAAATGCATGAAAATAGTAATAAGGCAGTGCAAACTTTACATAAATCACTTTCTATAAAGGAATAATTGATTAAAATATCTGTAATTTTCTGTATAGTTGTATTGGCATTAATGTCATTTTTAAGAAAATATACCGCATTAATTAATTGCATCGGAAAATTTAGATATTTAGATAGTCGAATATTTTTTTATTTAAGTATAATTGGCAGCAGCAGTAAACTAAACATATTATTATTTGGATACAGCAATTGCAATAATTATCACTAAAATGTAAATCTAACTTAATTGAGAGATATTCATATCCAAATGGTATATTATACATAGTTTCGTAGCAAATTGTGTTGTGCCCCCTTAACTGACCCCTCTCCTATTTACGCCGCTGGCGGCACATAGTATATTTAAGTCTATATGACAATTGCTCACTTGGACAATTTTTTTTTTTGTTTTTTTTGGGGGGGGGGGGCCCAAGAAAGTGGAGGCCCTAAGCTATAGCTTATACGTAAATCTTGCACTACGCGAGACGCTTTTCGCAACTTTTACTTGCTTCTGGGAATTTTTTTCCTATTTTCTAGACACTTTATATCTGTCGTTCCTCCCCCCGCAATTAGCTTCCAGGCTGCCTTCTGGCGGTTTGGCTTTCGATTTACCGGGAACAATGAAACCTTTTCCAAATAAAATATTTCGTGCTCTGAGTCATGTCGTTTTCTATGTAGCGAGCTCTTGGACTATTTGAATGAAGAGAAAATTGGCATGCTGATTTCAAATAAGGGAGAAACTAATGTAAAAATCGGGTGGTGCCCACACTAGTTGATTTGAATTGTATTACCTCTAAGCTGAACAGTCATAAATAATATAGAAAATTGATTGTATTTATTTTACATACAAATAAGAAAATATTTTTTAGCTTATACTACATTGTTTTCATTTTACTAGTAGCCTTAAACTAAGGATCTAGAAAAATTAATAAAGTTTATTTCCCACTATTACGCTGCTTAAAAATTTGCGTTTTCTATCCCACCGGGAACCCGAACAGGTGGTCAATGTGCCCTTACTATATAAGAAGACATTGGATCTAAGTAGTCAGCATAAATTAGTCAAAATAGCTTGAATTTAATACTTTGACATGCCCAGAGGCAGACAAGCAGTAGAAAAATGTCTATATCTTTAGGGTTGCCATAATTGCCAAGCATTGATACAAGGGACGTGCTAAATAAATAAAACGTGAAAAAAGTAGGTAGGTAATGGTTTATTTTACTGGTAAATAATCAATAGATTAAGCTTTAAGAAATATAATAAAATGAACACGTAGAATGAGATTAGAAAGGCTAATACTTTTTATCCCAGTCATAATTATTTTAAAGTTGATTTACTTTCTTAATTATATCATTTTTCTCTTTCACATAAATGGGCGCAAGTTATTTTAAAATTATAATGATAAATCAAAATTGCTTCAATTGTCTCTATGATGTTTATTTTGTCCGACCATTGAGATGACATTAGAGAAAATATTCTCTACACATTTACATTGTGGACTGGAATGGCAAATACGTATTCACATAGCTTCATTAGTCATGACAAAATGGGACAAATAATAAAACAGGACTGAGTAGTGAAATAAGGTGACATTCTCTTATATAGGGGACGTATGGCAACCCTATGTATCTTCCAAAATAGTTAAGATAACAAATTGTCGTTCATAAGGAAGGCACCAACTAATATTAATCATTTTTGAAAAATCGATTTTATATAAAAATATTGTAGGTATTTATTATATTAAAATACAAGTTAAGATAAATAAAATATTAAAATATTTTCAAATAAAACCGTGTTTCCTGGCCCTATTTTATTTCTCTGAATTGGCTAAGGGGCCAGTGTGATAGAAAAAGGTAAAATAAAAAAGTTATCTCCTATTTAAACCTTTATTTTAGGCAGAGGTAAATCGATATTTTTAACACAAAATATTTTATAAAATAAGTTTCGTGGATTTACATTTCTCTTAATTTCGAGGGGAGGGGCTGGCATCCTCCATTACTACGCCCCTGCAAAGTATGGCCCTGTATAGTGTAAAAAAGAAGAATGACATGTGAAAAAATGAGGTTTAGGTATTTTTAAAACAATGAATAAAAACTTAAAATGTAGCGCATTAAAGGCGAAATTTATTTTAAAAAAATAAAAACTTTTACAAATATATGTTAGTTTTTTTCAATAAATATTCAATAGTTTACAAAGTTTAATTATTATTGTTATACATAAATAAATTATATACATGTTATCACAGCATTTTAAAATATTTTTTGGATTTTATTTAGGTGATATGGCTAGGTAAAATTGATATCCTCAATTCATTTCAAGATAAATAAAATATTAAAATATTTTCAAATAAAACCGTGTTTCCTGGCCCTATTTTATTTCACTGAATTGGCTAAGGGGCCAGTGTGATAGAAAAAGGTAAAATAAAAAAGTTATCTCCTATTTAAACCTTTATTTTAGGCAGACGTAAATCGATATTTTTAACACAAAATATTTTATAAAATAATTTCGTGGATTTACATTTCTCTTAATTTCGAGGGAGGGGGTGGCATCCACCATTACTACGCCCCTGCAAAGTATGGCACTGTATAGTGTAAAAAATAAGAATGACATGTGAAAAAATGAGATTTAGGTATTTTTAAAACAATGATTAAAAATTTAAAATGTACCGCATTAAAGGCAGATTTATTTAAAAAAAATAAAAACTTTTACAAATATAGTTTTTTTTCAATAAATATTCAATAGTATACAAAGTTTAATTATTATTGTTTTTTTTTATTTTATTTATTTAATTCACCGGGAACAATGTAGAGTGTTAGTAGGGTTAGTGAGGGAGCCGAGTTTTCACCCGGTAGAAATTTTTATTTGTCAGCTAGGATCGAACCCCGGACCTCCACCCCAACATCGTCATAATTGATCGATGCCGAAGCGAAGCCAGTGCGTTAGCTGACTGAGCTACCCGACTCCCCAATTATTATTGTTATACATAAATAAATTATATACATGTTATCACAGCATTTTAGAATATTTTTTTGGATTTTATTTAGGTAATACTGTAATCCTCAAATCATTCCACACGACCATCAATCCAAATCTAACCTTTTTATGAGGGTTTTTTTTATATCTTTATTAAAAAGAGATATTTTCTCCTACTTCTTCAAACGTTGTTGCATCATACCTCAACTAAGATTTATTTCCGACGTCAAAAGGCTTAGATTTTCTTTGGTACGGGTTGTTTTTAAAAATCATATATAGAAATTTCAAAACTCGTATAATTTCAGTCGCATTCAACTATTAGTATTTTTTCAATAAAAAAAAATTTAAAAATTAATATTTTTTTGAAAAATGCACTGAGAGAACTTTTTCTTTAAGCTGATTTATACAAATAAAATGTCTGGAGAATTTTTATCAGTTTAAATTTTTTTCAATAATCCTTAGGTGCATGTCATAGGTGCCGCTTTACTTATATTCTTTTACAAAATTAAAATCATTTTAAACCTTTTCACTCCTTATTTTTTTTTACCAACCAACAACTCTTTAATAAATTTACAAAATAGGTAAAAAAAAGAGGGTTCCAATAAAAGATTGTATTACAATAGTGCTAGGAGGTAAAGGATAATAAAGAAATATAAATTTATATTGAATTGAAAGTTTTTTTGCCGAAAGTAGCAGAATTTTTATATATTGAAGGAGACAATAAAAGAGTGTGTCTTCTGCTCGAATTTTAAATTTTATTTATTTATAACGAGACTATAGTTTCGAGGGCTTTGCCCTCTTCATCAGTCTATTACAATGGATTCACAGGAATTAATTTATGAATTAATCATAAATAAATAAATAATGAATTCACAGGAATTAATTTATGAATTAATCATAAATAAATAAATAATGAATCATAAATTAATTCCTGTGAATCCATTGTAATAGACTGATGAAGAGAGCAAAGCCCTCGAAAACTATAGTCTTTGTTTATTATGAGAGAAAAATAAAACTTTGATTGCACACGTTTGAAGTAAAGTTATGAACAAAAAATTTAGTTAATAGAGTAAAGGGTGTGTAGTTTCACAGTGAATTCACTGTGAAACTACACACCCTTGCTCTATTAACCATCATTCACTGTGAAACTACACACCCTTTACTCTATTAACTAACATCATGTTTCACCTAAAACCTACACCACTTTCCATAAGTA
Source organism: Forficula auricularia (assembly GCA_024734495.1). Lineage (NCBI taxonomy): Eukaryota > Metazoa > Arthropoda > Insecta > Dermaptera > Forficulidae > Forficula > Forficula auricularia. The sequence continues at coordinate 17,278,828 of JALMQS010000187.1, read as the reverse complement.
AAACAAAAAATTTCTTTATTTCATACATATGAAATATGTCTCCTCTTACTTTTTGAAATATTTCTCTAAAGTGGGGTTTTTATTTGCCTCTGAACGCGATTTCGATTTTCTTCTCTCGTTAGGAATTGGTCCTTCAGTTTTAGCTTTCTTATTGGTTAAAGCTGTTAGCCAATTATCAGCGGGCCTTTTTAGTCTATTGCAAACATGACTTGTAGGGGAACCATCAATTACAGAATTTGGTAAGTTTAATGTGGGTGATGATGTGCTAGTTGAAGTTGATGGCTTGATGGTGATCTGGTTTAAATTTAAGAACTGAGTTAAAGGTGTCTTGTTCATTTTGAAGTCATTCAGGACTATTGCAGAAGGTAAATCATTCTTAGCTGGAATGATTTTCCATAACGAATATTCATAAAAATAGTAGGATGAGGCGACAATCTATATAAAAAAGAAATTTATTTATAATTAAATTATTATGATTACTTCGATATCCTTTAAAGAATTGATATAAAGAAATTACCAAAGGATCATCTTGTTTGCTCCAATCTACATTATTAAATTGTAAACTCTTATTCGCAGGTAAATGTATAATTGGTAATCCAGGTTGATTTGCATTCCAGATACAAGCATTATCAAGAGTCGAACCACTAATGATAAATTGTCCATCAGGGCTAAGGGCTATCTTAATGTAATAATTATTGGATTCATGGCCATAATACGAAAATACTAAAAGAAATATATTAATTAATAACATAAGTCAATATTTTAAATATTTAATATTATTGAACTTTTACCTGGTAAGGATTTATTTTTGCCTAAATTATAGGCATAAATATGACTGTCAATACAACTTGCATAAATCTTCGTTTTAGTAGGATCAACTTTCAAACAGGTAAATCCGTTTTTTGTTGATTTGGAGTGGAAAAATACCTGTGCTGGTGTGGATACTTTTCTTGAGACTGAATAGTACTTGCGTATATCCCAAACTTTGATCACTCTAAAAATAATAAGTAAGGTAATATTTTAAAAGATAATATGAAAAGTAATATTTAAAAAGAACAAAATAAAAATGTATTATTTAATTTTTTTGCTTCATTCGTGGTAGATACTCCGAACGTTATCTAATGTCCGGCACAGAGAATTTGATCATTCGTGGTAAAAAAATTTAATGTTCAGAGTAAAAAATCCTGGTAAACAAATATTTCATTTGAGATAAATATGTTCCGAACACATTTGATAGATTCTAAGATCTTACCGATGTTGAAAATTCCATTCATTTACAAATCAATTCAAAAATTAAAAATGTTTTATTTAAATACATATTATAAAGAAAACTGGGAAAAAGGAAAAATAATTTTGACCCCAAATTGAAATAATTAACAAAAAATTTCTCGAGGTTATATTAAATATAATTTTTATTTTATTTACTAATATTTAATTCTGTTTTAAAGAGAAAGAATTCAATCAATCTTTTTGGGACAAATTCTTTTTTAGTAGAAGTATTTAGTAGAAATATTATTAAATTGCGATATCAGAGGGATTCATCCCCCAGGAGTCGAACCTGAGAACTAACACGCTATCCGGGCAGTCAGCTCACACCCTCGAGACAAAAACCTCTCTCTGAATCGCAATATATGATATAAGCACAGAAATTTTTCACTCCATTCTTCTAGAACGGAAATTAAAAAATTTAATTCTGTGTTAGTAAATATATAAAATAATACAAATCTTTTATAAAACAATGTTGATAACGTTTATTTTTAAACCCAGACGTTTCAGGAAAAATTCTTCCTTTATCAATGGAATTTTTTGAAAATTGAAAAAAAAAAAGTTGCTTTCTCTAATGTTTAGAAAGCAACCCTAAGAAATTAAATATTTTGATATAGACAATTGTACAAATTGTCTTGGTGACCAAATTACCTTGAATTCAAATAAAAAATATAAATATTTATGAAAAATTATTTTTCTCTAAAATTTTTTATAAACATTAGAAAAACAATCTCTCCTTTTATTAATCGAATTTTTGTTATTTGAAATTTCGACCATTTCTAAAATTTAATTTATTTTATTTTTAATTTCTTAGAGGTTGCTTTCTAAACATTAGAGAAAGCAACTGTTTTTTACTTTTTTAAATTTTTTAAAAAATGCCGTAGATCACAAGGGAGAATTTCTCCTGAAACGTCTGGAGTTTAAAAATAAACGTTTTCCAAGATTGTTATAAAAAAATTTGTATTTTTTTTAATATTTAAAAACAATCAATATTAAAGAAAAAATAAAAACCGACTTCAAAAAATTAAATGCAACCAAATAAAATGCACTAAAAGGTATAAAATAATTGTATCTTATTTAGTTACAACTAAACGACGAAATATTAACATGAAATCACTTTTTGAAGTCGGTGCCAAACAAACTATACCTATAAGCGAGCGTACCCGGCAAACGTACTAAGTAAGATCCGTCGAGTGCGATTCATAAAAGTATATGTTTGGCCCGACTTCAAAAAGTAATTTCATATTAATATTTCGTCGTTTCAGTTGTAACTAAATAAGATAATAATTATTTTATACCTTTTAATTGTATTTTATTTGTTGCATTTAATTTTTTGAAGTCGGTTTTTATTTTTTTCTTAAAAAATTATTTTTATTTTTCTCTTTTTAGTGATGTTATTAATAGTGATCATATCATCAGAACTTGACCAAATTAATATGATCAACACCCTTTTCGGATAAAAAAAGAACCATCGAAATCGGTTCATAAACAAAGAGGTTAGGTCTAAACAAACCTAATAAAAAAGGTCTAATACCTATGAAAAAAAAAACGAAACCAATCGGAAGCTAGACTGGACCCAATGCAAAAAAAAATTTCAAAATCGGTTGAGAATTGGCGGAGATATGAGGTAACATAGGCACAAAAAAAAAAAAAAAAAAAAAAAAAAAATTCAAGTCCGAATAGAGAACCTCCGGTTAAAAATATTTTTAACTTTTCTAAAATAATAAATACACTCTACAGTTACTATGTGCATGGCCCCCACATGCAATTTTAGGCCCCGGGCCCAAAATCTGAAGCGGACTCCTTATTAAGGAATAAATAGGTGTTTTTTAATGAAGTGGAAAAGTTGGTCACCTTACGCATATTTTTTCTAACATATCCCCTAAAAAAAAAACTCGTCGGGGCCCCCGCAGTTTTTGAAAGGCTAAAATAATAGATTTTTATTAAAGATTTTATTCCACAATATGATAGGCAGGCAAATGACATAGCAGATAGCAACCAGATAACAGTTTGAAGATTTCTGAATAGTATAATTAGTATAATGTTCATGGTAACAAAAAATCCAGAAAATATGCCCAGTCGCGCATGCATTGTTAAATGATTCGAACACATTCTAAAAAGATCTTCGGATTGTCTACCAAACGAAGCTATTATTAAAATGTAACTATTATAAATACAAATGATTTAATTTAGATTTTTAAATAATCTTTTTAATAATAAATTTATTTATAATTTGTTTATTTTTATCCCAACCACAAACATATTTATTTAGAGCAACTGATTTATTCAGATATCTTTTCCCCCTCACCACATTATAATATATTGAAATGCTTTTCTAATATATATTAATACATAATTCAGACAGAGCTATGTAGTAAAAAAATGTGATTCGAAAAGAAAATCAAAAGAAAAAGAAAAATTTAATTGTCTCATGTATCGAGGGATGTGAACCCCTTGAACCCCCCTTACCTAGGCCACTGAGATCTAATTTATTATGAAAAAAAATGGATGTAATTACCCGTCTCCAGCACCGCAAGACACTAAATGATTTTCGTCTATGTATTCAATGCCAGTAATAGAAGCATATTGCGATTCTTGCATCTTTTTTTTTTTCATTTGGGCTAAAATTTTAAATATTTGTTAAAATATATAATTTTATTTATGAAGTATGTAAGGAGTTGACAACGCGGTGCACACGTGGCCGCGAGTCGGATATCATCATATTGCTCAGATGAGGGAAAATGAAAACATTTATACCATAGAGTAATATAGAGTGGAAGGCTACCGTATATAGAAAAAGCGCTCTCTAGCGACTGCACTTAGCAAACTCTTAGTTCTTAAGAGCTATCCAAAGATCATAGAACATTCAAAGCCTTTGTCATAGATAAAAGATACATACCCTTTATGTTATATATATATTTAAGCGTATTTTTTACTCTTGATAATGTCACCAAAATTTGCCCTGAAGAGAGCGGTTTCCGCCATTTTATTGCCCAATGGTTTTGCCCTGGACTCGCCAGAGAGCTCTGTAACTCGTATACGCTAAAATACATTGGCTCCTTATGGAGCCTTCCACTCTATATTACTCTATGATTTATACCTTCAAAATTCCAAGTTTTTTGTCTTATTTAGTTTACAGGCTACAATACTTTGAGAGATGGACAGGCAGACAGACAGACTGGCATCGTAGCGACACTAATAGGGGTTCCGTTTTACTATTTAAATGGAACCCTAAAATAAAGGTTATTAACTAAAACATAAAAATCAGTTTTAAAATGCACTCAGAAGGAATATGAGCAGTTTAAACTTAAACGAAAAAAAATTCATAATCTAATAAATTTGGATATAGAGCAAGAATAGACCTGCTGTTTTAAACATATCTACATATAGTAAAGAAAATTTTTGAAAAATGTTATTTTGAACTTTTTCAAAAAAAATTTTAAAATTTAAATACTATGTAGGTTTCACATAAAAGTTTCAAATAACATTTTCAAAAAATTTTCTTTACTTTATTTAATATGTTTCACCAAGAACCTACACCATTCTCCTTAACAAAAAAAAAAAAATATCTACATACGGTAAGACCTCGTTTAGTACTTCCTCAATTAAAGCTGATTCGATATAACGCCGTCTGTTTGAAACTTAAAACATTGAGATTTTTATGTACTTAATGGAAAATATATTTCAGATACAATTTGTCCCGATAATTTTTTTTTAAATAATTTTAATAAAAAATAAAAGTGCCGATTTTAAATTTTGAATATGGAACTAGATTTCAAGATTCCTGGAAAAATATTTACGATTTTGGTATATTTTCGACTTCATTTTCATTAGATATAAGATAAATTTTTTTTCTGCAAACTTTCTGTTGAATATATAGAGCTGCAAACAGATACTGGCCTGCAAGAAAAATTTAATGTCTCTTTATTAAATTTTATAAAAAACAATTTATCCAGAAACAAATCTATTCCTGGCTTCACAATATTCGGGATTTCACTTTTTGCAAGTATGTAGGTATATAGTATATACGATACATATAGGAGAAGCTCTTTTCAAAAGTAAAATTAGAAGCTTACTATTAGGTAAAAAAATATTAAAGTTTTAATTTTTTAAATACCGACCTTCATTTCATATTTCCATTTTATAAAATATCTATTATTTCTATTGTTAGGGCTCTCTTGAAGTGAGTGCTATGTGGTGCTTTGTGCGCCCCCCATCAAGTCGATGGGGTCCTAACAATCTGTTGAGTGCAGGTTGTAGGTTGCGTTGTTCATATAGGGTGTGTGCAGGGGAGGGGCTGCTGGTTGGCATTTGGCCCCTCTAGATTCGCGTGTCCGAATCCGTTCGCTACCTCAGCCGAATCGAGCCGCTTTAATTATAGCATGGGTGAATATATTTCACTCATGCAAAAGCGACTCAACGATCCGACTGAGTCATCTAGCGGCCGTGGCTCAAGGCTCGTCGCCATGAGCAAGAGCGGGCCGCGGGCCGCTACACCACACCCTTTCTTTCTTGTGTGATTGCCGATTACCGACTAAGTCAGCCGGGCAAGGCTCTATCCACCAAGCTGGCGGGTCAAGAGGCTGCTTGCTTTGCAATCACGTCGGGCGGTCACCAGATATTGTTAGGTGTGGTGCAGGGGAGGGGCTGCTGGTTGGCATTTGGCCCCTCCAGATTCGCGTGTCCGAATCCGTTCGCTACCTCAGCCGAATCGAGCCGCTTTAATTATAGCATGGGTGAATATATTTCACTCATGCAAAAGCGACTCAACGATCCGACTGAGTCATCTAGCGGCCGTGGCTCAAGGCTCGTCGCCATGAGCAAGAGCGGGCCGCGGGCCGCTACAATTTCAGTAATCAAAATTTCTTGATGTGCTCAATAATTTAAAAAAAAAAAATTCTAAACGAATAGAAATCAAAGATCATTATGCTAAGCCATTTTTGCTTCTTTGGCTTGGTGGATATCATTATTGGTTAATAACTATCTTTTTTGGTTAACAAATATCGGAAGAATTAGTATATTTTATGTGTGGCCCAAGACAATTTTTTTTCTTCAAATGTGGCCCGTGTAAGCCAAAAGGTTGGACACCTCTGACCTAGTCCATACAACATGACAAGGAGATGTAGATGGGCAGGACATTGAGGAGTTAATCCAGGTTTCTGGAGAGAGGCTTACCAGTCAACTAGGATCACATAGTAAGCGCTAAACGAGCTCTTACTGTATATATCAATAGTTGGAACTAGAGCAGAGAGACTAGAGAATATTACTAAGGACAATTAAAGTTATTTTACATTGAAGAATATATTTTATGTTTACTCGTACATTAGAAAGTATTAAAAATCATTTTATTTAGTTTATAATTTGGTTAAGGTAGTTGTTCCGCCAAATGAGTTTTCTTAGGTTTTTTTTGAAATTTAGATAGATTATATTTTAAATAATTCTGCATCGATTGGTGGCAAAACGAAATTTATGAACAATTTAGTTCCGGAGATATTAAATTTCAAAAATAAAATTTTTCAGACTCTTATACATTGCACTATACGGAATATCGGAAAATTTATATACATATTTAATTAGAATTATGAAACCCTTCTTACCATTTTTATAAAAAACTAATCCAACATTAAACAATAACCAATACATATTTTAAGAAAATTTTGATTCATAGTTACAACACAATTTCTGAGATAAGAATGAATAAATATTGAAAAATGTATAAAAAAAATTTACACTAAAAACAATTTGGCAACAGCGCATTTATTTAACCAGCGAAAGATATATAAAGCGCGCATGCGGTAGATTTTTTCAAAATTATAATTTTCATAAAGTGTAACGTAGGCGTTGATTACATTTGTTAAAAAATAACAAAACGATTTTTATAGAAATTTTTTAACTTTTAAAATGTATTTTATCTATAAAAATATTCAATCTCTTACAATGGTGTCAGATTTGTCAAACGAGCACGGGATTGGCTAGAATCGGTACATAAACAGCAAAAAGTTTTGGGCTTATGAATTATGAATCCTGATTGTCTGTTCTATATACTCTAGCATTAACTTTTTGCTAGTATTGTCGCGAAACAACTACCTTAATAAGTTAAATTTGAGTCATGTCAGAAATATGAAGGGAAAGCAAATTGTGCCTCTTAGAGAATAATTATATAACTCTTACTTGAAAAGGTGTGACATGATGTAATTTGAGTGGAAGGTTTGGTTTCAGCTTGGCAACGAAGATCCCATACGGAAATAATGTTATCACGACCGCCCGTAGCAAATATATCTATGGAAAATAATATATATATATATGCACTAGCTGCAAGGCCCGCCTTCGGCGGCCTTTTTGCTAGCCAGGGGGACACACCCCCTGGACCCCCAACCCACGAATCCCACCCTCACACTACACTCCCCCCGACCCATCCAGCACCCCTACCCCCGCACCATGAACCCGTGCCCAACCCCAGCCCCCATACCACCAGAACCCAAACCTCACCCCCCACACTCTCCGAAACCCACCCAGCACCCCAACCCTCACCCCACCTACCTCGGACCCCCAACCCCACGAACCCCAACCTCACCCCCCACTCCAACCCACCACACTCCACGAAACCCACCCAGCACCCCAACCCCCCGCCCCCCACACCACCACTCTAACCTGCACCCCCCACCTCGGACCCCCACCCCGTACCACCCCACTGGACCCTCACCTGAACCCCCCATCCACCAACCTTGCACCACCCCCGTGCCCCCCCCCCCCTACTCCGCCATACTCCCTCACTCCACCGCCATTCCACTCCGCGCATCCCATGCCCTAACCCACCCCCACACCCAGTTTTTGCATTTCTAGCCTTCTAGTGACCCACAGATTATGTAAGCAAAATTTGGTTGAGTTTGGTCCAAGAGCAAGAATTTTCATTTTTGACGCTCCCCCCCATTTTAGGTGGTTGGTTTTTGCATTTCTAGCTCTCTAAGTCCCACAGATTATGTATACAAAATTTGGTTGAGTTTGCTCCAAAAGGCAAAATTTTCATTTTTTGACCCCCCTTTGTCAAGTGGTTAGTTTTTGCATTTCTAGCTCTCTAGAGACCCCAGATTATGTATACTAAATTTGGTTGAGTTTGGTCCAAGAGCAAGAATTTTCAAATGATATATTATATACTTAATTACTACTTGGGCTTAATAAAAAAATGACAAAATAAATGAAAAAAAAAAGAATTAAAATATAAATAAATATATTAATAGTTAGTTCGAATAAAAAAATAAAGAAAAAAAGAAAAATTATAATTTAGAAAATAATTAAAAGTAAAAAGAAACAACATGCAATAATGAATAAAATAATATTATTATTAAAATTAAAAAATTATTTCAAAATGCAATGTATTAAGAGAGAAAGAAAGTCAACTGAGATTCGAAACTTATGGTTTGTGAGATGATCAGCTTATCTTCAGCACAATGTAACGAATTGAAATAAAATAAAAATAAAATAAGTTAGCCAATTATTTGATTGGCCAAGCAGAAATAATCACAAATATTAATTAAATTACGAAGATTAAAACTAGAAATGAAGTGATTTATAAAAAATATAATGATTTCCTTAATATGAAGATATTTTGGTTGATTGTTGGGGTACTGGGGCATTCGCCTTGACATTTTCACATCGTTTTTTTTTTAATCAATCGAATACAAGAAGGGGCTCATCCCAGTAAGATGCAGCCCCTATGGATCTTGAAAGACCCTTGCATCACCGAAGAGAAGGGGAAGTTGAGTGAGAGGGTGCAGGCGTAGGTGTTTATGCACTCGGGTTTTGAAGGTTTGAAGATTCTAAGGGCCGGTTGTATGTCGCAAAGTAAATGCTTTTACCACTAACCCAGGGTAGATGGTAAATGGAGGGACTGGGATAGCCAATCGATGACAGGAACTTTCAGTGCCTGTCAGCCTGATTGGCTATCCCAATCCTCCGTTTACTACCCCGGGTTAGTGGTAAAAAGCATTTACTTGCGATCACCGGCCTAAGTGTTGGGGAAGATGGAGGCTGGGAGAAATTTCCAACGTTATCACCATTAACTCTTTGTTTTTTTTGAAAATTTTTTTAAAGTCGAAATGATAAATTAATAAATAAATAACTTACTGTAATTTGTAGGGTCATAGGAAACCGTTTTTATACTTTTAGAATGAGCTGCAAAATAGCTTTTAACTTCAATTTGATTGTTTCCTATATCCCAAATCGTGGCTCTATTATCTCCTGAGCAAGTAATAAGATTTGTAGCTTGACCTGGGGCCCAGGCTATATCATAAATTGCCGTATTATGAGCCATCAAATCTAAAAATAGATTAATATTTTATTATAATATAATATAAATAATTTAATTGAAAAGTTTTGTTTTGCCGAGAGTAGCAGAGTTGTTAATTGACAAAGAGAAACAAAGAGGTTGTCCTCTACTTGATGCAAATAAACATTGACACATATACTAGTATGTATGTTAGAGGACAACTTCTTTGTTTCTCTTTGTGATATAAATAATTCTTCAAAAATGACATTTAAAACCAACCCATGTTTTTTTTTGGAGGAACTTCATGATCTGTAATTATCAGCTGCCCTTCTTCAGTTCCTATGGCTAGAATATTCTGATGATTGGGATTTGGATTAAATTTGGTAACATAGATTGGTGCTTGTGAGCCGTGATTTTCACTAGAATAGCACTTTAATTGTGAAAGGGGAAGGCAGGACATCCTGTTCACCTCTATAAATACAATATAATCAAAATCAATAGTTATAAAATAAAGTAATATATTAATATACAAAACAGGTATCATACTTTTTTGTGAAAATCCGCTCTGCCTCAATGCTATTTCTTTTATCACATTCATGTTATAATAAATAGAAAATTATGATTTTTTCTATTAAATGAATCTCTTCTCTCTTGAATAATATCACACTTTAGCAGGAATTATGATGTTTTCTATTAAAAGAATCTCTTCTCTCTTGAATAATATCACACTTTAGCAGGAATTATGATGTTTTCTATTAAAAGAATCTCTTCTCTCTTGAATAATATCACACTTTAGCAGGAATTATGATGTTTTCTATTAAAAGAATCTCTTCTCTCTTGAATAATATCACACTTTGTAGCAGGAATTATGATGTTTTCTATTAAAAGAATCTCTTCTCTCTTGAATAATATCACAATTTAGCAGGAATTATGATGTTTTCTATTAAAAGAATATCTTCTCTAGCAGGAATTATGATGTTTTCTATTAAAAGAATATCTTCTCTAGCAGGAATTATGATGTTTTCTATTAAAAGAATCTCTTCTCTCTTGAATAATATCACAATTTAGCAGGATATCGAGAATGATTATATTTAGAAAGGAAACTTTACATGTAAATGAAAATAAATTGAATTATGAACTCTCGACTGTCTTCTATACATTTTATATATGTACTGTGGACGGAAATTTTAAAAACGAATGATTTGACCAAATTGGTAAAATAAAATACACTAGATAACCAGGCTGCCCAGCCGGACGACAGCGACCAATCAGAATGAAAGGGGGCATGGCATAAGTGCCGCTTATTTTAAACCAATTAAATTAGGATTCTTTGTTAGATTATATTTCAACTTGAAATTTTCTAGTAAAAATCCGTAAAATCAAACTGTATAATAATATTTATTTTGATTAAAATATTTTATTTTAAATCTTAAAAAAAAATATTTTAAGATGCGACTAGCGAACAAAGAATATGAAATGGAATATTCCATTTGTCCTTGAAGAGTGGCGATTTCTCTCCCATAAAAAGATAATGAGTTTCGTGCCTTTGCATAAGTAGCTGGAATAAACAAGCCCTAACAAAAGGCTTTTATGACCAAATGACTGTCAACCTGTCTGGAGGTCGAAAAAAAGGGGGAATTGAGAGAGATGTTTAGAATCTTTCCCTGCATAAAATAAAATTAAAATAAAATTAAATATGTAAATGGTTATATTAAGGAAAATTAAAAAATTGTATAATAACCTAATTATACTCATATTTGTAAATATTATTAATTATTAAGAACAAACTTATAGAGTCGATGCCTGTTCGCACGAGGACCCTTAAAAAGGCACGTGGGGGAAATACTAGATTCTAGGACATATTTTTTTAATTAATTTTAATGCTAAATAATAGATAAATATTAATAAATGATAAATTATCTATTACGCTGTATTTTGATATTTTTTCATTTTAGAGATAATATTACATATTGCAAATTAATAAAAAGTATTTACATTGTAAATTATCTAATTTATTATTAAATATAACATTGGTTGTGTTATTTTCATTTAAAAAATTTTTTTTTCGTTTTATCAGAAAAATATTGAGTGGCCGGTTTTTTTTGCTGTTGAGTGTAATAAATTTACTAGAAAGCCCATCTGTCCTGATTCTTTGGGGAATCGAAACAGATGAATTTTGTTCAGATATTCAATAATAAATTTTATTTAGAATGTTTATATGTTAAAGTTAGATGAACGTGAAAGTTAAAACGTTTTATCCGGCCACTGCCCTATTTTGGTTCAATTGGGACCAGACTCATTTTGATACTGAACCAATAAGAGTTGAAAAAAATGATGACCGGTATGATCCGATATCTTCTGAGTTAAGCCCGCAAATGCCTTTTCCATTTAATGCGATGGCCCGGCTGGGTCCTGTATCTTTTTTCAACTTTTTGGTTCAGTATCAAAACAGGTCTGGTTCAATTGCACCAAAATAGGGCGGTGGCCGGATGGGGACTGCGCGTTCATCCTACTTACATACTTATAAACATTCTAAATAAAATTTATTATTGAATATCTGAACAAAATTCGCTCGATTCCCCAAAAAATCAGACAGATGGTATAGTAAATTTATATATATATATATATAAATATATATAAATCATGAAAAATAATTTAATTATGTAAATGATGAAAGAAAGCCTCTTGATCTTTGATTTTCTTGTTCAATTATTATTAAAATTAGCAATTTCTATGTGAATTAAAAAATTGCAATTTATATTTTCGATTATTAATGATGAGAAAAATTAGAAACAGCAATTCGCGGGCTTGATTGGGAATGAAAAATCAAAGAGTCTGGGCCCAGACGAGCGCAATTTACTATCATCATCATAAAATCAAAGTATTCCATAGAAATCGATGAAATCTGGAAAATTCTATTCGTATTCAGATTCGTGACAATACATAATATTACTTTAACATTTATATTCTATAGAATATATAACACAATAGTATAGGAGCTAGCAAAGTTTTCGAGCGATCATTTTAGGTCAGCTGATTTTTTGATATGTCGTTTCTTTTGCTCTTTCGGTTAGGGTCTGGGCCATCTGGCTGGCGGTAGTGGTTGCGTTTACTTCTGCGCATCCAATTTGTACAGGTAATAATACTAACTTTTGAAAGAATTTTAAGAAGGCTAATTTTTAATATTTTATCTTTAGATAGGTTTAACAAACATCCATCTCTTATTGCCAGACGTTTTTATCGTTGCTAATAATGTCCCAGACGCGATTTTTTATTGATTAAAAATTAAAAATTTTAAGTATTTTAGTACGTCTGTAATTTTAATATTATGTTATTTAAGTGTGAAAAAACCTAAAATTAATTTGCCAGACACTTATTCAGTTGTTAAAACAGGAATCAGAACGAGAAAGTCCAGTATGATGCTACTAGTCAGAGATAGACGGTTGCAGAATAGATTGCTGAGAACAAGATAGAAAACCATTACAGAAGTTCAAGTTTCAATGATGAAATTTTAACATGAAAAATAAAATAAAATTAGAATAATACTGAATTAGAAACCCAGAAATTAAAAATGCATTATTAAAGGTTCAAATTTTTTTTTATTTGAAATACTCTGGTCGCCACACGTGAATTACAAAAAATTAAAGTTTTTTCATTCTATAATACTGTCACAAAAGAAGGATGCATCTTCATAATCACCGTCATCGTCGTCACTCTCATTATCAGAATTATTGATATCATCATCTTGGGCATCGTTGTTGTCTTCTAATATTTTATCATCTGTAACAACAACCAAATTAACATTAGTGTGATATTTTTCATTCGTTATATAATATTATAGTTATTATTAATAGATATTCTATTTCATACTTACTTTGTATAATAATATCTGCAACTGATGATGGTAATTGCTCTCCTACAAACCAGACAAAATCGTACCTATCATCGTTGATGGTCCAACCGGAAGCAACTGGGGATAAGGATGTTGGATGTTTTAAGTGAGCATTTCTCCAAAGTTTTGTCACATAGCGAACCCTCAATAAATGCTGTTGCAATTCCGCTTTGCAGGGTGGCAAACTTGATGAGTCGAAGTTTCGAAATTTTTTTTCAAAGTTTTCATCGGATTTTTTTGACTGATAGGTACTTGAGAACAAATGAAATCGCACATCATTGACATTCGAAGAGTGACGAACTCCATACATTTGACAAATAAATTTCTCAAGGGTCACATATGTAGTTTCAAGTACTGCTTCGTCATCCGTAATAATGTTTTCAAAAGCTAATTGGTACTCTTTAGATTTCTCCAACAATTTAAAAGGCCTCACTTTACCTTTTCGTAAGAATGCTGGCGTGTAATCACACCCTGTGATTGCGTGGAAGCATGGTAAAGCTTTAGACAAAGATTCACCAAGGATTTGGTATAATTCATTAACGTTAATGTATCGCTGATTATTTCCTACGCCCATATTCACGCATCCAAATTTTCAAAGAAGCGTCCCACATGATCCACATATTTCCCAGGAGAATAATTAAGATATCAGAGTCAGAACAGCGTATAACAACTTCTGCGTCAAAATTGACTTGACAAATATGAAAAATAATCCGAGAATCGGCTTCTTCGTGTTCTCCACATGATAATGATAAAAAAACATGTTACTATGTAGTTAAAGTTAAGTGATACATTTGGGACATTCAACGCCAAATTGGACGGTTTGGAAAATTTTCAAAAATCGAAAAAAAAATAGTAATTATCATTGGACTACTATCAATCTGGTCTTAAAATATGTAGAATGAATAGAAGTTTAGAATAAAAAATTATCAAAAAAATCGAACAATACATACAGTTTCAAAAACAAGATTAAAATTTTCAACACTCAAAAATTGCACATAAAAACACTTTAAATAATTTATTTTGTATTTTATTTATAAAAAGTATGTAAAAAAACAAAAATTTCAAAAAAAAAAAATTTGAATTTGGACCATTTTTGAAGAAGCTATGAGCGAAAAACCGAAATTCGATATCTTTTAAACCGGTTATCAAAAAAATTTCAAAATTTACCAGGAAGAGTTTTTTGATGGGTACTAAAAAATGTCAAAAAATGAAGGAAATCAAAATTAAAATTTTTCAAACCGTCCGATTTGGCGTGAAATGTCTCACAAGTGACAGATTATAGGTAAATTTGACCCAAACAGACAGCAGACAAAATTACAAGTTAAATAAAACCGTGTAAATATTTTTTATAAGTCTAGCTTTACAATTTTTGAACGAGTAATTACCTAATGGTGGGGGAGGGTACTTAAAGCATTTTAAGATTTTAAGGAGGCCGCAGATATATTAGGTTGGGGAATAAGTTCGTTCGGTTTTTTTTCAAAGATGATTATTTAAAGGATTTGTTTGTTGTTGAGCAAAGGGTTTGTATTCATTAGACAGTGCCTTTTCTGCTCTACAGGACTGTGTTATTTGTTTTTTCGAATATTTTTAGTTTTTTCTATTTTCCACGCTTAGAAATGGAATACCCAGGTGGCAAAATATTATTATACAAAGTAAGTATGAAATAGAATATCTATTAATAATAACTATAATATTATATAACGAATGAAAAATATCACACTAATGTTAATTTGGTTGTTGCTACAGATGATAAAATATTAGAAGACAACAACGATGCCTCAAGATGATGATATCAATAATTCTGATAATGAGAGTGACGACGATGACGGTGATTATGAAGATGTATCCTTCTTTTGTGACAGTATTATAGAATGAAAAAACTTTAATTTTTGTAATTCACGTGTGGCGACCAGAGTATTTCAAATAAAAAAAAAATTTGAACCTTTAATAATGCATTTTTAATTTCTGGGTTTCTAATTCAGTATTATTCTAATTTTATTTTATTTTTCATGTTAAAATTTCATCATTGAAACTTGAACTTCTGTAATGGTTTTCTATCTTGTTCTCAGCAATCTATTCTGCAACTGTCTATCTCTGACTAGTAGCATCATACTGGACTTTCTCGTTCTGATTCCTGTTTTAACAACTGAATTAGTGTCTGGCAAATTAATTTTAGGTTTTTTCACACTTAAATAACATAATATTAAAATTACAGACGTACTAAAATACTTAAAATTTTTAATTTTTAATCAATAAAAAATCGCGTCTGGGACATTATTAGCAACGATAAAAATGTCTGGCAATAAGAGATGGATGTTTGTTAAACCTATCTAAAGATAAAATATTAAAAATTAGCCTTCTTAAAATTCTTTCAAAAGTTAGTATTATTACCTGTACAAATTGGATGCGCAGAAGTAAACGCAACCGCTACCGCCAGCCAGATGGCCCAGACCCTAACCGAAAGAGCAAAAGAAACGACATATCAAAAAATCAGCTGACCTAAAATTCTTGTTTTCCCGACGTTGCTAGCTCCCGGACTACAATAACAATACATATTACTTTCACATTTATATTCTATAGAATACATTTATATTCAATAGAATACATTTATATTCTATAGAATATAAATGTGAAAGTAATATGTATTGTCACGAATCTGAATACGAATTTTCCAGATTTCATAATTTTCGATTTCTTATGGAATACTCTTGATTTTATGATGATGAAAGTAAATTAGTTTACATGTACTCGACGTCTCACTTTCATTTAAAAACTATATAAATTGAATAAAAAATTAATTCTTAATAATGATCTAAAATATGTTTTGGCAGAAGTATTGGATTGCACTTAGCCGCTTTTTTTAATTAATATTTTTTATACCTTATTATTAGAGACCGGATTCCTATGCAATTGCATATTTTGTTTGCCGCCACATAAGACCCAGGGGATCAATTATCTATCCTAATCATGCATCTAGGACAGGGGTCGGCAACCTGCGGCTCTTTCGATGTCAAGATGCGGCTCTCTAGTTCCATGCGCAAATATTAATAATTATATTATTTTCATTTTCATTTTTTTTTTTTTTTTTATTTATTGTCACCGGGAACAAAACCCATTTAGACAGCACATAAGTAAAGTGATAGTAGTGTTAGTGAGGGAGTCGAGTTTTTAGCCGGTAGAAATTATTTGCCAGCCAGGATCGATATTTTATTTTCAAAACTCATAAAAAATTATTATACCAAAAAAATATATATATAATATATATATATATATACTGCAAGTAAAGTAAGGAGCCAACTAACAAATACAATTCTATATAGGCGTGCTTGAAACTGAAAACAAGTTATGAGCAAGATTTAACTAGACTTTCAAAAGGCATGGAAGGCCAATGCTCCCAATGATGTAACTATCTATTATTAAATAATTACAGTTATATTATTTTATTACTAACTAGCTGCAAGGCACGCCTCCTGGACCCCCAGCCCCCGAAATCCACCCAGCACCCCCACCCCCCGCACCATACCCAACCCCCGTCCCTACACCACCACCACCCCAACACTCCATTCCGCACCCTAACCCACTATCCCCCCAACCCCCTCCAGCACCCCACCCCCCGCCCCCACACCACAAACCTCACCCCATCCATCCCGTGCCCTCCAACCCTGTACCCCCCCCCCGCTTAGCCCCCTGGACTCCACCCCGCACCACCCTTGCACCCCCACCCTACTCCGCCTCACTCCTCACCCCACCCCCATTCCACCCCGCACCCAGTTTTTGCATTTCTAGCCTTCTAGTGACCCACAGATTATGTATACAAAATTTGGTTGAGTTTGGCCCAAGAGAAACAATTTTCATTTTTTGACCCCCCCCCATTTTGGGTGGTTAGTTTTTGCATTTCTAGCTCTCTAGAGGCCCAGAGATTATATATACAAAATTTGGTTGAGTTTGCTCCAAGTTTTGTTGAGGGTGTTTTCGTTCATAACTTTGCTTGAAACGTGTACTACCAAAATTTGGCGTGATTTGGACCAATGTTAGACAAAATCTTAATTTTATATATATAGATGTTATTATTCTAGCAGAGCTAGTTAAAATGAAACATTTGTATGTTTTTATATGAATAAATATTATTTCATATTTAAAGCTATTTATTTTAAATCAAAAATCAAATTTATATACCTAATCCTAATCAAATACCATATTATTGAAACAAAAATGTTAGTGGCTCTTTAAAAACTGGGAAATTTTGTAAATTGTAACTTTTATCCCTTCCGTCTCAAAAGGTTGCCGACCCCTGATCTAGGATACTGTGGGTTAAATTTTATACTGCATATTTTTACATATTTGAGTAATATTGCATAAAATTGCATATTTGAAGGATTTTTTGTCAAATATTGCCAAATACAGATTTTTTTAAAATAAATTTTAGGAGAAATAAAAAAAAATGAAGAAATAAAGGACACTAATTTAGATTCGAAGAAAACTGAAATAGGCCTCAACGACAAGAGTGTAGTGTTGGACTACGAAGTAGGAGGTTGGATTAGAAAGGATGTAAACAAGCTACAAAACAACAACCCACTCATTTTTCTTTTTTATTCAGTTGTGTTTTGATTTGACTAGATACTTTCCTCTACACGAAAATGTCGAAAAGTTTCCATTCTTTTTCTTCCAAAGTAAAAGTGCGGGTTTTAAGTTCCTTTTAAATTCACCCCCCCCCCCCCCCCCCCCATTATTTGTAAACATTATTTACAATCAAATTTTAATTATTTTTGAGATACTTTTTTTTGTTAATTATTTTCTTTATTATTATTATTTTTTAATGGCCTTCGGTAACTATAGTCCATTTTGGCCATTGATCGTTCGTGTGTGTGTGTGGAAGTGTCTGTAAATTAGTGTAGAGATCAGATTAATATTAATATTTGCATTATTTTATCAGTTTATTATTTGTACGTCAATAAGAAAAGCTTGTTAATATAAAAAAATAAATAAAAGCAATACAATACAATACAAATAAAACTACCCCCCCTCGTATTTTTTTATTCATATTTTTTGAAAAATTATTATATTTATTATGTTGATTTTATTCAAATGAACCTACTATTTCTTTGAGTTTAAATATTTTTTAATATATTAAATATAAGGAGAATTTTGTGCAATTTTTTACTCAATTAAAATAAATATTTGACACTTTTGGTCTCTATAGCTTACTTTACAATTTTATTTTTTTCCTAGCACTTCTTCAAATACATGGTCTTTTTGTTTTCAATTTTAATTTTTTTAGTGCATAAAAAAATTTATTTAGACATCTTTTACTGCATTTATTTTCATATTTCAACGTATTCTGCATATTACTTGCTTATTTCAGCATTTTTAACTGCATATTTTGACAGTTTTTACTGCATAAAAATCCGGTCTCTATACTTATTATTAAATTGTTTTACAGACAAACTAAAGCGTAGGCTTGTATAGCGAGCAGAGGGTGGGTGAACCATCACCAGACACAATCATGTTCAAACCTGTCGCAGCACGCTCGATGTTTGTCAGTAGCAGCATGCCCGGTCATTAAATAGCTCCATCTCGATTCTGGGAGGCCCTGCTATTTAGACAACTCAACTGGCATATTAGTTAAGGGCATGAATACGCTCGAAAGGACGGCGCGTCCTTGTCTAGCATTTGTTTGTACACTCCACATTAAAAAACTGGATACTCGAAAATTAAAAAAAAAAAAAGAATAGAATTTTTTTAATACGTTATTATGAGAACGTCACAAACAATTTTATAATTGAGTAGACAAAATATTAAAAATTTTCCAGAGCTTATGGTAAGTGACTTAAAATTTTTAAATTATTTTTAAAATGAAAGGTCACAAACTAATAAAAGACAATATTTTTATTTAATTATTATTATTTATTTTAATAAAGTTAGCTGTAGGGAAATAAGGACAATACTTGTGCAAATAATTTTTATTTTTTGCCAACGTTTCGTCAACTTTGTTGACTTCCTCAGTGCTCAAATAAATTAACTTCTTTGCATATTTGTCATTTTATCAATATTCCTTCTTAGCAAACATATCAGGCCAGTCATCAAACAGATTGAAAAAAAGAAAATATTTTCAATCTGTTTGATGACTGGCCTGATATGTTTGATAGAAAGGAAAATTATAAAGTGACAAATATGCAAAGGAAGTTAATTTATTTGAGCTCTGAGGAAGTCAACAAAGTTGACGAAACGTTGGCAAAAAATAAAAATTATTTGCATAAGCTATTGTCCTTATTTCCCTACAACAACTTTATTAATAATATTTATTTAAATCTTATAAATATTCTAACTTGGAATTGGTCTGTTTGCTTATAACATTATAGTCCCTTAAATTTTAATAATTTCAATTGCCGTTCAAATTTGCTTATAAATATGCATATAGGTACATAATTAATAATTGAGTTCTCTTTTTGGATTTTCAATTTAGTTTAGTAGCGTAGATTTAAAAGTTAATTATGGGTGAAAGGTCTTTATCAAAACTCAAATTGATAAAAACGTTTTTAAGATCGACTATGGCTCAAGAAAGAGTAGCAATTATGTCCATAGAAATTGACATTATGGATTCTATTCCCTTCGACGAGTTAATTAAAGATTTTGACGAAAAAAGGGTTTGCAATAATTTATTTTGTTCAAAATTTTCATTGTTTTGGTACGTTCTCTGATTTTTATTTAACATTTTTAATTTTTATCTATCACCAAAGTAGAAATACCGTCAAACAATCACCACTTATAGGATTAATTTTAACAACCGATTTCACTGTTGGGCGGGATCGTTCGTAAAGTTTATCCTTTAAAGTGACGAATGTTTGACGAAATTTCTACTTTGGTGATAGCTAGGGCCGGCGCTACCGGGGGTGCAACCCGTGCGGCCAGAGGGTATAGAGAGGTGCAACTCAATGTTAAAAGGCGGTTCCAATTTTTATGGTGACGTCACAAGCCGACAGCCATTAGTCGGGAAAGAAAAAGGCGGGAAATAGCATTAGTATTAGGAATCCAGGGCCGTCGATTATTATTATTAATAGTATTTTTATTATTAGGAATAGCAATCCAGAATGCAATTATTTTTTTGAGTAATTTAAAAATTAGAAAAATAACTATTTCTTAAAATAAAATTAGGAGAAAAGGGAGATATGAAATAAAACTATAAATAAATGTAATTATTTTTATTATTTTAATATAAAATTCAGATACAAAATTTTAACAAATTGAAAAAAAACATTTATAACAAATTAAAAAAAAATCTTGTCATGATGTCTTGCTGGATATCTGAAAAAAATATATACCTATATAATAAAGAAACATAACAAGAAACTATAATTGAAAAGTTTTTATTTTGCCGAGAGTAGCAGAGTTGTTGAATTATAAAGAGAAACAAAGAGGTTGTCCTCTGCTTAATGCAAATAAACATACACATATACTATATATATATATATATATATATGTGTATGTTTATTTGCAATAATATAAGATAATAGCAATAATAAGGCCAGTCTCCATTAAATAAAAAGCAGCGACGACGGGCCTAAAAAAGCAAGAAAATTAATATTTGTTAAAAAGTTTTAAATCTACATAATATTAGTATCTTATATTAACCAATCCATTACTCAGCGAAAACCAGGGGGAAGGTATTGAAGAAGTTTGGCCAGGAACACCGTGGAAATAATTATATACCGAAAAATAAATTTTTACAAGTATTAAGGATTAGGATAATAGGTCTAATAAAGCAGGAAATAGTTATGGAAATGAGTTATAGAAGTATTAATAAAAAATAAATAAAAACAGTTGAACAATTGAAAGTAAAAGATAGTAGAAGTTATTTTTAATTAAAATAAAATGAAATCAATTGAGAGAAATGACAAAATTACCTTTTGGAATGTTCTTATCTTATTTATTATCAATTAACAATTTTTTAATAATTAATATGATTTTTAGATTGTTTCTAAAACGTCAGAAAAGAAACTGAGAGTGACAGATCTTAGCCAACTTAATAACAGAAAAATTCATAATAAAATAAAGAAAATTCAAAAAATTAAAAATAAAAAAAAAAAATTTTTAAAAATATAAAATTCTAAGTAGTTTTCACAAAAATACACCATTCTTCTTAACAAAAAAAGAAAACTATATATTTTAGAATATGACTATTTTATTTTTTGGAGAAAATATGTTGGCAACTTGCGCCTGTGGGAAACGAAAATTGGAACCGATTTCCCTATCTAAGTTGCAGCCCCTACTCTCTGGTAGGCTGTAGGCACTAGACAGGAAGTGGCAGGCGCGGACAGTCATCACATCGAACATGAATTGGGAGAAAAATTGAACTATACTGATTTAGTGAACGACTGCTGCTGTTAAAGCAAGAAAAATAGTTTTTTAATTCCAAATAACTTTTGTGATGAGGAAATGTTTTAGAATCAGTATTTGGTATTTCTACATGTATACAGTATCTTAACCTACTGTAAATTTAAAATTACAATAGTGTACAAGAACTGTTGACACAATTTGTCGGTAAAATATTTTTTATTTGTAAATAACACCAGTAAACTAATAACTGCTAAGTTTGATGTTTCTAATTGTTATTTTATCCTATCTTTGTTACTTCCAAGTACTATTATGTTGATTTTCGGGCCGGGAGGAGCAAGGTATGGGAGGGGGGGGCGCCAAACAAATGTTTTGCACGGGGCGGCAAAGTGAGTTGCGCCGGCACTGGTGATACCTCACTGTTCACTGCTTTATGTTGTATGTTTAGTTTAAAAGTTATGTATAATACACATGTTTAATATCAAAATTAAATATAATTATTAGTATTTATTTCATTTCAATTTTATTTATTATGTGTACCTAGCCTACCTACGAATCAATTTTTAGCTAGAAGTGGTAAGGGGTGATGATGCTTTTAATGTTAAATTTTAGTTACAATTTTAAAAGAGGGCGTAAAATTAAAGTTTGCACACGGGCGGCCGATTAGCTTGGCGCGGCCCTGATCATTACCAATATATATTCTATTGTAAAATCGGCTGCGAAACCCGACAAAATTGTTGCATGGAATTTGTAAAAGGAACTGTTAAAAATCTTAAATGATGAGGATTTTGCAAATACGAACTCATTCTGAATATTACTGTTCATAAAATGATGCTTATATTGGATACTTATTAATTAACTTGTGATTTTTTAGATGTTTTTTTATATTATTTATTTAAGAAATTATATTTTCTTACACTAAAATAAATATTAAAATAGATTGATTGATTTTATTTATAAACGAAATATTACTGTTTTTTTTTTTTTTAATTTATAAATTATGTCACGAAAATACCACATTTCGGACCTAATGATAGATATTAGGCAGATTTATCGGCCTTGTATAGTTCTTGAAATTTTATGTAGTATCCATCCTATTTTTTTTTTTTTTTTTTTTTTATTTAGGGAAAGTGGTGTAGGTTTTAAGTGAAAGGTGATATTAATTAATAAAGTAAAGGGAGTGTAGTTTCACTGTGAAACCCTTTACTTTATTAATTAGTATCCATCCTAAGTGAAAACCAATAATGTGTGACTTGAAATAAGCCAACAGCAGTAATCCACCCATTTTAACTAGTCTAACTTTCAATATACTAAAATTTAGAGGATAATTCATTTAATTAGAGGTCAAAGTAATTCACTTGTTTATGGACTTTCAAATGATACAAAGATTTAATGCAGATTTAATGCTTTGATAGGTGAGTTGTTTATCGGAGTAGAAGTTACGGCAGAAACACCTAGATTGCACATACTATGAGAAAAACTCATTAGAATGCACGACGTTGCGATGTACCTGCGGGGCTGTAGCCTCTAGCATATACCTATATGATTCATGGAATCTCATCACGATAATAATAATATATAAATAAATGTCAATGGGACATTAATTAAGAAATAATGCGAAAGGAAGCCCCCTCTTGTGCAAAATTTCATGAAATTCGGATCGCTCCTTCCGGATATAATCAATTTATAACACATATTCTTAAGGGACATTACTATATTTCGACTTATAGTGATCGAATTATAAAAAAATTATATTTAATAACAGAAAATCAGTTGAAATTTTAGGTACTCTCTCTTTAAGTATTGAAACTGTGTACGAAAATTCAAAGGGATTCGTGCGCTAGTGTTTCTTTTAATTGTGTGCGTATACGCAGACACGGCAATTGTATATGTGTGCGTACAGCCACTCACAAAAGTGTCTCCTCTGGTGCGGGAAAAAATAATAAAGGCCGTTATTGAATTGGTACGTCTCAAATTTTTGGTACTAAGTGTACGGTATCAATTCCCTTAATGACTAGACTAGACAGAATTAGGTCTCGATTCTGATGAGTTTTTCTCATTAAAAATGTGTAATCTAGGTGGGTTCAGTCGAAACTTCTGCTATATTTCAGATTTATGTTAAACATCTCACGGTGTTAAACTGTTTGAAAATGGGATTGTACAATAATCTTGAAAAATTTCTAGAAAAAAACTTGAAAAGGAAATTAAATCTTTTAAGATAAATCTTTAATATTCATCTCCACTTTGTGTCATGATTAAAATAGATAAAAAACAAAAAACAAACATTTGTTTGTAAAGGCTTATTATTAATTAAATAAATTACAAATTTGCTGATCTTTAACAAATTATATGTTTAATAGTTCACTCCCTATATTCCATTTGTATGAATTTTAAACAATCTCATTATCAATTTTTTTGAATTGCAAATTTTCCTTTTATTTATTTACACTATATAAATACATTATCCATCAGCCATTACAATATACAGTTATGTATCTTAGAATGTAGATGTTCAAGTATTGAACCTAAAATAGAAATCAACATTATTTCAACATTAAAAATTTAAAATTTTTTGCATATTGTTTGTTAAATATGTAGGGGGAAGTCCCGTAAGTCCGGACGGTTCCAAAAGCCGGACAGTATTTGAACTGATTCAAAAAAAGGGCACCATTTTATTACTTTTTTTGCGGTTAGAATACTCTCTTCAAGTGAAGTGCGGGATCACTCGCAAGCCAGTGCCGTCCTGCCGTCCCGTTCGCTGTGGAGAATAGTTCAAACTTTGAGATTAATAAAAACTTATAAGTAAATTTTTGGTGTCTGTAAACAGTAATTAAATAATGAGATGTTGTTGATTATTATTGGTATTTAAATAATCTGTCATAATTCATGGTTTTTTTTATGATTCGTAATACAGAATGAGAATAAGAATTTTTTTTGCATGTACCTAAAGGTCCTTAAGATCGGACACTCTAAAAGTCCCCTAATGCCGGACAGTTTTTAAATTACGGTTTTTTTTTTGGAGTATTTAATTCCGTATTTTTTTGTTTTATATTCTTCTTCTTCTTATTATTATTAGTACATGGCCACCCAGCGATGCTCGGTAACTTTTTGCTTCAGTTAAAAGCTTTATATTAATCCCGAACCCCCCCTCCCCTCGCCCCCCGGACCCCCACCACTTCACCCCCAAAATCACTTCCCCCCGTACCCTTCCACCACTGCACCCCCCACATCTCCCCCATCGTCACCACCACCCTCACAGAGTTTTTGCATTTCAAGCCTTGTAGTGGCTCACAGATTATGTGTATATATGTATAGGTATAGGTATATAAATAAATACCGTATAATATTTTTTTTAATTAAATAACAATTTTTGAGTTCATCAATTAAATTGTCAAATTCTAATATAGAAAAAATACGTTTGTGGGATTTAAAACTCGATTTTTAATCAATTAAATTGTTTAACTTTTAATATATATAATAATATTTGTAATGATCTATTAGTGGAATTTAAAATTAAAAACCAATTAACAATTAAAGAAATTGAATAGAAAATTGAATATACATTTTCATTCAGACAACACCTGTGAATAATTGTTTCAATTAACAAAAAACCCATCAAAAACAACTTAGCCGATGATGAGATCGTGACAGATCAAATAGCCAACACAAAAGCCACCTAACCCGTGAATTTTATCCAAATCGTTAGAGCCGTTTTTGAGAAACCGATTGGATATATATATATATATATATAAAGCCTGATTATTTCAGAGAGTCTTTCAAACGATTTCTTGGACGGCCCCGACTTCTTTTCTCTGTAGGGTTGTCATGTATTATTAATTATCAACTCATTACCCGTACATAATTGGGTGAATATTGGTTCCGTTTTCGTTGATGTGTGCTTCATTGAAACGTTGTTTAACTCCATTAACGACATCATTACCAATTCTCGCGTTCAGATCCCCAAGAATAATTACAAGTTTATTGACGGGTATTCGGTCTAGATCAGTGGTTCCCAACCTGGGGGCGATCGTCCGGAAGTGGGCGATTTGGGTTGTCAGGGGGGCGATGAGTATTCAAATGGGGAAAAAATTAAAATAGTACTGTGCAATAAAACAATAACAAAGTTTTCAAACTTTCATAAATTTTTTCAAATTTTAACTGTCAACTTTCTTAATTTTTCTAGATTCCAATTTAAAAATGAAAACACGTAGGTACTTTTGTTTTTTAAATGTACGTCAATGATCTTATTTAATTATTTCTCCTCTTTGTTCTTAAAAAAAATCTGTAAAAAATGTACATTTTAATTGATTTTGGTTGTTTTTATATAAGATAATAAAATTGTTTAAAATAATAAAACTGCTTTATTATTTACACTTTACTTCAAATTAAAATTAGTCATACAATGAAAATGAAAAGGGACTGATAGGTGTTAGTCAACCTCCAGAAAGGGGCGATAGGCCACAAAAGGTTGGGAGCCCCTGGTCTAGATACTCTTGAAGAATTTTGTAAAAGAGATCTTTATTTGCTCTAGGCCAGAGGTCGGGGAACCGGGGTAAATTACCCCAAATGGGGTAAAAATGAAACTATCGGGGGTAAAAAGGACATTTTTAAAAAATTTTATTTTATAAACTATTGTAGTATTGTTAGTTTGATAGCTTTTCCAGGAATTCAAAATCTTTAAAATTAATAAAAGTTAAAAAAAAATATAAAAACATTAATAAAAGTTATGAATTTTTTGTCATGATGAGTGTTGGTGTATTTTTTTCTTTTTAAAAAGCAGTCAGTTAAACCCGGCAAGAAATCGGCTGAATGCCGAGGATTGTATTCAAATTGCGCTCATGTCAAAAAGTCCTAATTTTGAAGTTATTTTAGCGAAAATGAAACAACATCATTTTTCTAAAACGTAAAATCGTTTGAATTATCTTAATGTTTACAATTTTTATTTACTTACAGAGTTTTCATGTAAATTCCAATTAATTCAATAAATAATAAATAAGTGCCTGAAGCCCCGAGCGATGCTCGGTAACTTTTTGCTTCTAAATAGCTTAAGTTTCAAATTTCAAGGCTCTGCGACTTTCCGAAGTCGAGATATGAACAATTAAAATATTTATTTTTCGACATGACTAATTTACACCCCTTTCCTTATTTTGACCCTTTTAAATCATGAAGAAGGAGGTACGATCCTTCGAATTGTCGGATTTTTTAAGATAATAAAATTGATATTCTATTAAATTATTTTATAGAAAAATACCTTTATTTAATCAAATTGGCAAATTCTAATATATAATAACATTTGTAATGATCTATTAGTGAAATTTAAAATAAAAAAACCAATTAATTTTATTAAAAATAAATTGAAAGAAATGTAATTATAAATTTTTATTCCAACAACCACCCGTGAATAATTATTTCAATTAACAAAAAACCCATCAAAAACAACTTATCAGAAGATTAGACCTTCATAGATCGAATTGTCAACACAAAAACCCGCCTAACCCGTGAATTTCATCCAAATCGTTAGAGCCCTTTTTCGACAAACCGATTCTAAATATATATACAAGAATTGCTCGTTTAATATAAAAAGATAAGATACATTTAACTTGCTTTTTTTTAGCTTTTCATGTAGGGGTAATAGCGACCTATGGAAAAATATTTTAGGGTAATAGCTAAAAAAGTTCCCCGACCTCTACTCTAGGCTTACAGTCTTCGGGTGCATAAAAACACTAAATATGTATAACGTGCTGTTTTTAATATTAAAAGAAACCATTAGAATTCTTTCCAAGATAAAATTATATTCTTCTTTAGATTAACTATTCTATTAAAATTGCTATTTTTATGAACTATGTATTATAATAATGTTTATGTTTAATCAACAAAGAAAAAGTCGACTGTCCGATTTTAGGGGACATTTATTTGAAATGATATTTTACTATATAAGTTGTTCCTTAATAACTATTACATTTAATCTTCTTACATATTTGTGTTGATTAGGTATATAATTGAGAGCTGATTAAAGTTGAAAAAAATATATTAGAATATTTGATGTCTTTTTTATTTTAAATTTTCCTTAAGTTTCTGGTACTGCTGGAGGAGCTCCCCCTAAATATATCCAGGGAGCTATAAAAATAATAATATATTGATTTTAACTATGGATTGTTTGGCATCTATGATCAAAGCAATATGCTCTTAATTTAAGGGATATAGCCGTTGCGGTTCAGATAAATTTGAGAGAAAGTATAATACTATTTAAATACATTAATGAATAATTTACAAACCATATTTAGGAGCTTAGAGAATTTTCAAATAAGTCAAGAAGTTGTTTAATGCCTTTTCTAATTATATGTTAAGGTTTAATAATTAAAGATAAAAATATAAAATATTTTTAGTTGATAATTTAATTTATAATATGGAGACAGGCCCGTTGCTATAGAATGTGCCGTCCCCAGGCAAAATTTTTAATGCCCCCCCAAATCGGATTATAAATAATTTATAATCATTTACGAAAGAACCGCTTGTTAATTTTGGTTAATTTATCAATTAATCATATCTCCTTTTAAATATGAAACTCTTCTAGGGTGAATAGCTTTTTAGAATTTTTATTTGAAAATTTTAAATTTTAATAATTTTTGACCCCCCTCACCCTTTGGGTCACTAATACTTTTAGATGGAGAGTCATTTCCGTTAGGTCGTATAGTGTGTATATCCGAAATTTGGTACAAATTGATCTAAGGGTCTATAATTTATTTTCTATTTTTTTAAATCCCCCCCCGTATTTTGGTCCCCGAAAGAAATAATTACATCTCTTTTCAAATATTGGACCTGTAAATAAATATTAATTTTCAGATAAATAAGTTTTTTAGATTGAAAATTTTATAATTTAATTTTTTTTAAAACTCCCCTCTATTTAGTGCTCATTAGTATTTTAAAGAAAAGGATACATTTGATCGGAAAGTAAATATATGGGCTTCATGGATTTACTTAATTCTTCACATTTTGCCATTAGTTGGTACATCGACTGAAAATGAGATAAATGATTAAATTAGTAATAATAATAATAATAAAACCCTCAACAATGATATAGAATCTATCATCTACCCAGGTAGCACAAGAGATTCTACGAATATCCACCAAATATATTAAAAGTACATATATATTCCAATTATCCACAGGAGATTCTTGGAATATTTATACCGGAAAAATTCTTGGACGAATCTTCTGGGAATATCCTTTGGTGGATAATCTAAGAATGTTCAACTAAGAATATTCTAGTAAATTGAATTAAATGTCCTATACGAATATTTTAGTTCTAAGAAAATTTCAAAATATCTACGAAGAATGAAAGATTATTCACAGGATATTCCAATGTCTAGAAATGATATTATCAGAATAATTATAGATTATTCTTGTGATACCTGGGTATGCTGTTTACAGCCGATGTATAGTACTGAACAAACCTCCTTCAAAAGGAGGGAAAAGAATAACAATAATAATAAAAGAATTTATAATAATAATATAAATATTTCAAGAGTATAATTATTTGTTAGGTTGACAGTACATAACACAAATTATGTTCTAACTGTGGAGGTCAATTTGATGATTGGAATATCTTTTTAACACCTGGACTACTTAAATAAAATATTAATTGATATTCAAGTACACGAGATTTGGGCTATCGATTTCATGAATTAAAGAGGCAGCTATCAATCAAATAAGATAGACAAGACAATTTTCACCTCATTTCAAAACAAAAATATCCTGACTTAATTGATTTTCTCTACATCTTTAAAAAAATTTAAAATGACATTCAAAAGAGGAGAAACGTCTAATTAATAAAAGCTTTTAATTAATTACCGAATAAAAAAAATCATTAATCCTTCTATTTTTGCTTGTATATTTGTTTAATTTATTTGAATTTTACTATTTATGACTTTTCAATTTTTATTTGTTTAATTTGTTTGTTTGACTGCGTTGATTTTATTTATTTATTTAATTTATTTTTGTTTTAACATTCATGACTTTTCATTTTTGGGTGGGTTAATTTATTATTTTATTCAGTTTTTGATTTTAAATTTTTGACTATACTGATGTAATTTGGTTGTTTTGGGTTTGTTTTGGTTTTTAATTTTTAATTATTTATGACTATTCAATTTTAAACTTAACTGACTTAATTTATTTAATTTATTTGGTTTTTAGCTTTTTGACTCATACGATTTAATTTATTTACTTTTTGATTTTAATTTTGGTGACTATAGAATTGAACTTTGATTGATTTAACTTTTTGGCTGTTTGAGTCATTTTAGGTTGGGTGAGAGTGAGCCACTGGGGGGGGTCGGGGTGAACCGGCGAGCACTTTTGGTTTGTTTGAGAGAGGCTCTGTTCTAAGTTATTGTTTTGTTTTTGTTAATTTAATTTAAATGTAATTGTCCAGTTCCATGCGATTCCTTCTATTGAGTTTGAAAATGGATAAGAATCATTCAACATGCTAAAATTTGTATTTCGGGCTCTGTCCCTAGATTCCAACTTTGTTTTATACTATATCTCTCAGTGAGAAAATGTGTAATAAGTCATAGTTTTTTTATTTTTTCTGATCTATATTATGTTTGTTTTGTATTGTGTATTTTTTTTTTGAACTATGACTGTTGTTTTCTCCAAATAAATAAAATAAATATTCGCACGGTTTCGGTTTTATACTGTATTGAAAAAAAATTGTTTTATTTTTGATTGCTTTACATTGGATGTTTATCGTAGATGATACACACTCGTTTCACAGACACGATTATAACTTTTTGAATTTTTTCTATTATTTTAGTATATTAGTGGAAGCTGTTCCGTTTTACACGGACTTGAGGAACGTATTTAGCGTGTAAATTGTGGGATGAAAGCAAAAAAAAAACGGATAAACATTTTAAAATAAATACCTAAAAGAAAGACACTTATTATTTAAATCAACTTACTTTAATATTTGAGTCAACAGTATCACAAGTTCTGCAAACAGCATCTCTATATGTTTCTAAGCAGTTAACAGTTAAAGATGAAACCTAAAAGTCGTATAAATTAAATTAAAAAAATTATTATGTTATTCATTAAATGTATATTTAAAAGTACAGCAGTTTCCCTATAACACATTACAATTCTAATTAATCAATGGTTTTCAGCCAGTTTTGTATTTGCCCCCCCCCCCCCCCCCAACACTGTTTTGCACGTTGATCTAAGTTTTAATCATCTTTGTTTCAATGTGTTTTCCGCTTCTTCATTCCTTCAGCACTCCACAGGCTGAGAGAAACTGAATTAAGGAGATTTTTACAAAAAAGATACCTCAAATCCCAAAACAAAAACGATATTTTTTTATTTTTAAACCTCACAAAAAAATATGATCCCACTCAAAATAATCCTTCCGTTAAAGTTTTATTACGATTTTCGATTTCGGGGAAAATAAATGGAATTATAAATTTAAAGTTTATTATATGTTCCTTAGTTTATGAACTACATTACTTTGACAGTCATACCAATATAGTATCGACACAAATAGGGACACGTATTTTTTAACGGACCCTAAAAGTGTGTGAAAAATATAATAAATGATAGAAGTGTTAATATAAATAGAATTCTGCAAGAAATATGTAAAAAGGCCTGAAATAGGTTGTAAGAATTTGTTTAATTATTAGCTAACTTTTTCCTTATTTAATATCTTTTTTCAAGATGTTAAGAAAAATTAGAAGCTTTATGTAATGCGTTTTAATATGTTTTTATAGTTTGGGCGTTTTCCAGATATTTTTGTGACGTTAAATGATTTTTCTGTGTATTTCACATACAAAATAGTAATTGTAACAGGTATTATAGAAGAACATACTGTATACCTGTATAATATTTTGTTAGACTTACACTATGTAAAAGTTCTGCTAAATTTTCTGTCAAATTATCAACAGAAGTAGCAACTTGGCGCACCTGAAGTTCTATATCATTTAGAATATTAGGATCAAGAGATTGAAGATGAGGAGTAAGAGCTTTGCGGTATAAGCAAGGTGTAGCAATTCTTGAACTAGGAAATGAGAGGTTGAATCTAGTGAAAAATAATTATTTAAATTAATATTAAAATTAATTGATATCTATATAAAAGTGAATATATGTTGGCAATATTCTTTGGAATGAAACATATTTAATTAATTTAAAAAAACATTTTATGTAGATCTTATCAACTTTAAAAAATCGTTAATTGATATTTATAATTTCTACTAAAAATAGTACTTTTCAAAAAAATTGAGTTTTAAGTTATCAATATAATTATAATATGTAATATATTATTATATTTAAATTAGTTTAATTCTAACCGGGTAGATTAGCTCCGATCGGACTCAGCCATAAAGAATTAATAAAGATAAACAAGGAGGTGCTTGATGCAAATAAACATACACACATATATATCAAATATATATATATTTATATATTATTTATTTGTTTGAGACTATAGTTTCGAAGGCTTGGCCTTTTTTAATTATAAATATTATTTTTCATCGTTTAACTATGTTTAACTAAGCCTATCGGGTGAGTAGGAACAAAAATTTTCAATATCCACGCGATACTGACCCCATGTCATGAACCTAGGGGAGGGAGGGGGCACCCCTGATTTATAAATGGAATATAATTGATTTCGTCATTACCAAACCTAGTTATTTATCTTTATTTGAATGTAATGGAAGGCAGCCCAGGGGTAGTGAGGAAAGAAAAAATTAACACATATCCAATAAGGTGTAATTTATTGGAATCCTTCCTCCTTTCCTTTCAAACGGACATTTCGGAGGATTTTTCCCTCCTTCTTCAGGGTTTCAAGGGGTCAATGAATGAAACAAATAAAATGTTTCCTTCTTCTCTCTACAGTAGTGTTCAAAACTTTCTTCTTTTTAAGCAAAGGCATAGAAAAACATTTTTTTTTCCTCCTTTTCTTAATTAGATCTAATTAAGAAAAGGAGGACTCAAGCTTGAGTTGTTTGCCATAAAAGAATTTAGTCTTTTTGATTTTAAGTCGATTCTTCCACGTTTTCAGTAGAGCTTGCCATTAATAGTCAAAACATCAAAAATGGAATGCAATAAGGTTATTCCTCTAGTATTAGATAAGAATCGATCGTTATTTTCGATTTTAAGTCGATTCCTCCATGTCTTCAGCAATGGTTACCAATAATAATCGAAGAGTCAAAAATCTAATGTAGAATGGTTATTCCTGGAGTGTTAAATGAGAATAGATCATTATTTTTGAATTAAAGTTAACATGAACTGCAAATAGCAAGTGATATCTGATTAATAATAAAGGAATAAACATATTAATATTTCAAATGAATTTGGATAAAGTTTAGCAACAATCCGTTGCAGTTTATTTTCAATATACGAGGATGTTTTCCGTCAAAATAGATAGATTTTTTCAGGTCGATATTATCGTCACATCGATGGTTACCGCCGATTTTAACATCGATATTTTAACTATATTTATCCTCTTGCTCATCCCTAGTTCCAAGTTCTAATTCTGGAATAATTTTCACTTACTTTTTAAATCAACTATTGCTTCTCAAGCACTCAAAAACTGAGTTCTATTCTAATTCGTTAAATATTTCAACCTCCATTGCTGATCCATAGCTCTTGGATCTCAGGAGATATACAGAGCAAAAGTAAAGGGTGTTTTTTTAGAGGTTTACAACTTTAAATTAAAATAAAACAAAGAAAAATATGTTTAATATCAATGAAACTGGCTTTATTAGAAACATACTTTTATGCCATTAATGTTTGAATATGATTTCGGCCATGTGGCCGCCACGGTAGATGGCGCAATCTGGATTTCCAATTTTCACACATTTCGCAGCAATTGCGGCCGTATTTCGCCAATAATTCGCCGAATGTTGTGTTCCAAGTGTTCAATCGTCTCTGGTTTATCGGCGTAGACAAGTGACTTGACATATCCCCAAAGCCGATAAACCAGAGACGATTGAACACTTGGAACACAACATTCGGCGAATTATTGGCGAAATACGGCCGCAATTGCTGCGAAAAGTGTGTGAAAATTGGAAATCCAGATTGCGCCATCTACGCGCCAGCCGCGGCGGCCACATGGCCGAAATCATATTCAAACATTAATGGCATAAAATTATCTTTCCAATAAAGCCAGTTTCATTGATATTAAAAATATTTTTCTTTGTTTTATTTTAATTTAAATTTGTAAACCTCTAAAAAAAAACACCCTATATTATTATTCAACTCAATTATTATATTTCTCTCACCCATCTTTCATTTAAGTTGTAAGAGTAATAAATTGTTTCTTTGTTGTTTTTTATTTATTTATTTGTTTGTTTTTGTGTATTTATATATTTTTTTTTTATTTTTTCCCTTTTTGACTTTTGCTCCCTGTAATAGAGATCGCAACGTATACAATGGTTGTTTTATGCCACCAATCTGCTGAGGTCCCATCCTGAGTCATTCTTTCGGATCATGTGTTGGAGGATTGGAGGGATGTGGAGGCCTAGTCTAAATCATAACGAACTTATACATATTTCACAATTTTAAATCTCTAAATAAAAAAAATAAATAAAAAATATATTCAATATTTTTTAATGACTGAATCCTTTTAGAGCTTATAGTATGGTCCGGAAAGAAGCTATCACACAAAAAAGAAAGTAATATTATTTTAAAAATACTTTGCTGAATACCATTTTTGGTACTTGGACTTGATAATTTGATTTTAGATTCTAAGTTTTCTGCAACAAACATGACCATATCTCCTTCTTTAATAACAGTTCCTTCTAAATGTAATTCACGAATGGATTTATTTGTTGGATTTTCAAAAGACTCCTCATTATTTAAATCAAGTTTATCAGGTCGATTCATGTCTGAATCATTTTTCACAATTGGAAGTGTTCTGTTTTCAATAGGAAACTTCATTTCCACTTGGTCTGAAGAATTTATATTAGGTTCAAATAAAATTTCAGAATAGGAAGCTGTCATATCTTGCATCTAAAAAATAAAATAAATTTTTTTTATAGTACTCAAAAAGCTGAAATTGATGATATATGTATATATTTAATTTAAACAAAAATGAGAAAAAATATCTAATAATTCTATCCAGAGACGCTGGGAGGTTGCTGTCAGGGTCTAGCCTCAGAAGGAGGTCCGGGGCTCAGCAAATTAATCGGAAAAGGTGATATCCTTCATTAAGGGCAGAGTCAAGGCCTGAATTTTTGTGTCCAGACATTAAGGTAGTTGTTTCGCGACAATACTAGCAAAAAGTTAATGCTAGAGTATATAGAACAGACAATAAGGATTCATAATTCATAAGCCCAAAACTTTTTGCTGTTTATGTAGCACTGGTAGCCCATTCCGTGATCGTTTGACAAATCTGGCAACATTGTTCAAGCTTGAATATTTATTTCATAGAAATGACAGATAAAATACATTATAAATGTCGATTTATTAAACAAAAAGTTCTTAATAAACGATTAAAAGCTGTTGCGACAATGGTTGAAGCGACAAAACGTCAAAAAAGTACTAAAGTTAATCCACTTTTTAGGTTAAATATATACGTTGTTGCCAGCTTGTTTTTAGTGTAAATTTTTCATTATACGTTATTCATTATTATATCAGAAACTGTGTTGTAACTATGAATTAAAATTTTCTTAAAAAATGTATTAGTTATTGTTTAATGTTGGTTTAGTTTTTTATAGTAATGGTAAGAAGAGTTTCTTAATTATAATTAAATATGTATGTAAACTTTCCGATATCCCGTATAGTGCAATGTATAAGAGTCTGAAAAACTCTATCTTTGGAATTTAATATCTCCGGAACTATATTGTTCATAAATTTCGTTTTAACACCAATCGATGCAGAAGTATTTAAATAATAATCTCTCTAAACTTCAAAAAAATCTTAAGAAAACCCATATCGTGAAACAACTACCTTAAAACTTGTAAGAAAATAACTTCCTTGAAGTGTAACCTTTTTTTGGCAAGGTGAGTTCATTGTCGAATGAAAGGGAAATCATTGTAATTACACCATAGGTGGTCCAACTCGAAAGAATTTTCTAGTTTATCAAGCCTCACAAGCAGTGAAATTTAAAATTTAATTATTATTATCATTTCCGTCCATAATTTGAAAGTTTATATTAGGTAAATAAGGACAAGTTTTTATGTGTGTTTCTTGTTATCTTCGTTACCACTGAAGACCATCAGAAACACAAATTTCCAAAACAATATTGGCACATTCACAATAACAATTTTTCTTTCTTTTCTTTTTATATTAACAATTTCATTAGATATAAAACAGAAATAACATATATAGAATGAGGCAACCCTGTTTTTGAACCAGAATAGAATATTTTTCTCCTTTTGATCCTTACGTAAATTTACATTTTATTTTGAATTTGAGATTTCTTTATGTAAGGATCAAAAGGAGAAAAATATTCTATTCTGGTTCAAAAACAGGGTTGCCTCATTCTATATATGTTATTTCTGTTTTATATCTAATGTAATTGTTAATATAAAAAGAAAAGAAAAATTGTTATTGTGAATGTACCAAATATTTTTTGAAATTTATGTTCTGATGGTCTTCAATGGTAACGAAGATAACAAGAAAATTTAGACGAATGTGTCGCATGTCTGTTTGAAGCCCTGAAGAAGTCGGCAAAGTCGACGAAACGTTGGCTGATAAATAAAAAAGTCACACATAAAAACTTGTTCTTATTTTCCTAATATAAACTTTCAATTTAAAATTTAAGATATCAAATATATACAAAAATTAACTTGAAGTAATTTTTGATTTCAAAAGAAGAAAATTGTTAAGCTGTTTAAATATATAAAAAATTCTTATAAAAAACAATAGTGTCATATATTAAAAGAAATTTACCTTTTCTTCATATTCAAGATTTGATGTGAATTGATTTTTAGGTGTCATATTCAAAAGATCGCTGTCAAATTCACTGTTGGTTTGTAAAGAATTTTCACAAGAGATCTCTCTGTTATTCATTTTTATAAATATTATAAGAAGATATAATTTAGGAATTAAAAGCAGTAATATATAAATAATACAATTAAAAGTAGCAGTAAAGATTTGTGTAAATTTCTTTTTTCTTCAGTCAAATGTCAGCTGCTTTTTATTTAGGTTTGAGGTTGGCTGCCCTGGCTGCTTGTTGCCTAGTGCTCTGTGTACTGTCTCAGGAAAAAATAAATAGACCACCCAGAGAAAAAGTACTATGCTAACGGCCCAGATACAAAAATAACAAATAAGGCTCAGACAAAGCTGTATGTCTAGAGTAATGTTATGTTTTCTCACCGCCAGGTTCGCTGTCATCAGTGTTCCCCCACCAGTGGCGCACCACTAACCCTTGTCGCGCTGAACTAATGAATGTCAACTTGGCGATAAATCTTTATTTTTAAATATATATTATAATAAAAGAGAGCGGGAATTAAAATCACTCATTTGAAAATATATAGTTCATATAAAAGGAATCTCATTAAACATACTTTTCCAATTGACACTGTTTTTATACAGCAATACTTTTGGCTGAACCGAAAATCAGATGCCCTCATTTTTTTTTCTTCACTGAAATACAAGAGTCCAAGGTGCTTTTTTCACTATTATTTATATCCGACGATTGGCTGTTCGGTTTTCAATGTGTTTTTCATTAGGAAAAAATGGGGAGCCCCAAACACACCCCGCCCGACGATTGGCTGGTTCGGTTTTCAATGTGTGTTTGATTAGAAAAAAAAATGGGAGTCCAAAACACACCCCGTCCGGACTTAACTTTCGGAGGTTCGGTTAATATATATTCAGTTCGGCTCGGTTGGGTTCGTATAGCTCCCATACATATTTAAATATGTTGAATGAAAAGAATAATAATATAGATATATAATAAGAAAATATCCAGTATCTATTCAATTAAAAAACGACAAGTGTTTAATTACTTAGAAACTTAATATTATTACGTAATGACGTTTGCTCGGGGAAAAAACAACCAGAGTGGCCAACAGAGCAAAT
The DNA here is from genome assembly GCA_024734495.1 of Forficula auricularia. Lineage (NCBI taxonomy): Eukaryota > Metazoa > Arthropoda > Insecta > Dermaptera > Forficulidae > Forficula > Forficula auricularia. Next base: position 17,241,065 of record JALMQS010000187.1, on the reverse strand, counting down.
TCAACTTTTATGCACTTGTCACTCAAACTAAATAAAAAAATAAAAAAATATGTATGGAAGACAAAATTTTTGCTTTATCTTGTGCTTGGAAATTAAAAATTTATTTATTTATTAATATTCTTTTTTTTTTTTTTATAATATGACCAATGTATCGACACTAGAGGCATCTGGCGACTCACCATCAAAGGTGAATTTGAAATTATATTTTAAAATATAATTCAAATGTGGGTTAGTTATCTATATATATAAAATTAAGCTTTTGTCTGTACATTGGTCCAAATCACGCCAAATTTTGGTTGCACCCGTTTCAAGCAAAGTTATGAACAAAAACACTCTCAACAAAATTCCTATCTGTCTGTCTGTATGTTTCCGTGGTTTTCGCGAAAAGTTGCTCACGATTCACGTCAAAACGGCTGAATGGATTATTATGAAATTTCATATTTACATCAAATCTCTTCAAACTTATGTTTTTAGCTATATAACGTTTTGATATTTTGCCCCCAAAAGGGGGTTTGGGGGGGGGGTCAATTATCAAATAACTCCTAAGCTATTAAACCTACGGCAAATTGTATTATAAACAAAGTTGTAGGGGATGTGATTTCTGACAACTTTTGTTTAAAAAAATTTCCCAAAAAACCACCCATAAAGGGGGGGGGGGGTGAAAAATGTAAATTCTTGCCCTTGGAGCAAACTCAGCCAAATTTTATATACATAATCTGTGGGTCACTAGAAGGCTAGAAATGCAAAAACTGGGTGCTGGTGTGGGTAAGGTCCAATGGTGGGGTGCGGGGTTGGGGCATGGTGGGTTCGGGGCGGGGGGGGGATCCAGGGGGAATAGTGGGATATGGTACGGGGGGTTGTAGTCCAGGGAGCGTAGAGGGGGGGTGCGGGGGTATGGTACGGGATTGTAGTCCACGGTGCGTAGCGGGTGCATGGTGCGGGGGTGGGTGTGATGGGTGGGTTTCGGGTGGTAGAGGTCCAGGGGGCTATGCCAGCAATAGGGCCGCCGAAGGAATATAAACCATAAATAGTTTTAAAATAGATAATAGAACAAATAATTCTGAATATATCATTCTAGCTAGCCATTCAACTAACCTGGGACACAATTTTGACTTTTGCCATAATCAAACAACGAAAACTGTAATTATTTCAACATATACTAAGCGGATCTAAATATGGATTATTCCAAACCATCATGTAATGCAAAATAGAGGGCAAGAAATGAATTGGCAGAAACAATTTGTTATGGTTTTGTAATATCAGAACCTAGTCAGAACACTTATTCCAGAAGAACTCTTCCGAGTCATCTTCGATAGAGAATGATACAACAAGCTTCAATTAAATTCAATTAAAAGATGCTATAACATTAAACCGCAATAGACTATGTATGAATTGTATCTATACATTAATACAAGCTTCTTTCTAGATACACTTTTTCACCTCCTAAACATTTACAGATTTTGTTAAAAAGTTATTCTTATATTATATAAGGTGTGTCTTAAATTACTAAATCCTAAAACTAATCATGATTCTTTCATATTTTTTATAGCGAGGAAACCAACTATTAACCAACATAACAAAAGTTGGATGGGAGTTTTCGGATATTATTCCTGATTATGTTATGGGCGCAACAACATGTGCTCTATTTTTAAGTTTGAGATATCATTTGGTTAACCCTGATTATATTCATGAACGGATTACAAAATTGGGCCAACAATATTTACTAAGAGTATTACTTGTCCAGGTAAAAAAAATACATTTATAATTATAATATAATAACTAATAAAACATTCATTTTTACTTTACTATACAGAGTATGGTCAAGTATTGTAATCGTCCATGAAAAAAGTGTTTTTTTTCCTTCTTTTTTCGAAATATTTTAAAAATGGCTGACATTATTTTGATTAAAAAAATTGAGCGAAACCATGGTATTTCGCTCTACAAAAAGGCTTTAATAAGTGAACATCGAAAAAATTATATTTTTCGAGATAATAATTGTTTTGTCAAAATGTCTGTTAGTTAGTCTGTCTGTCCCGTTGTCTGGTTGGGTGTCCGTTAGTCTGTGGGTTACCAAATTTTTGTGGTCGAGCTAGCTCAAAAAGTAGTGTAAATATTGAAACCAAATTTCACACTTAGTTTTGGTCCATTGAGATTATGAGCTGATTAGATTTTGGTGCATATCGACCCAAAATTAAGGGGGGGGGGGGGGGGTTAAAAATTAAAAATCTAGGCTATTTGAGCAAACTCAACCAAATTTTGTATACTGGGACACCAGATTCTAAAAACGCAAAAACTAACCGCCAAAAAGGGGGGGGGGTGTAAGTTTTGTATACATAATCAGTGGGCCCCAGGAGTCTAAAAATGGAAAAACTAACCTCCCCTCCCCTACATGATTATAAATAATTTTATTCAATATTAAATATAAGAGAGGGGCCAGGTTGTATGGTAAAGTCAAGTGGATGGCCACATCAGAACACGTCAGCTTATTTTTTGGAAGTAGCAAGAAAACAAAGTCCGGTTTCGATAACATAAAGTTTAAAAAAATTTATTGAGACATTTCTTAAACTTTTGGAATGTTGTAGCTTTTAAATAAACTGCTAAAAATTAATGTGAATATTTTGTAATTTGGATTTTGGGCAGCCAAAATTATACGTTTTTGGTGAAAGTAGAAATCGAATAACAAAAAACAAAACAATGCTGTTAATAAATTATAGTTTTATGGTATTAAACTATCAGTTACTTCAATTCAAATCTAGACTTGTTAAATTGAAACTAGCTTCCATTTATAGGGCTTATCTGTGTTTTCCAAGGACAGTGAATGAATGTCTTTAACTCTTTACATAAAGAGAAACAAAAGGGTGTCCTCTACTTAGTGCATATAAACATACATTATACATACATATTATACTATAGACAAATGTCGCCGGGACCGGCGGCAGAATTGATTATTAAATTTTTAATTACTTTTAATATTATTGGAATCCGTCTAATACTGGAATGGAATCATATTTGGAATCTCTAAATTATTTTTCATAATAATTTGTGTGAATTTTTATCCCAAAAAACATTTAATTTAGAAAAAAATATTGTATTTATTACTTGTTAAAATACTATACTACTAATTCTTAGAGACAATGACGTCGAAAAGTTTCCCCCTTGTACTTTCAGTCGAATATAAATATTTCAAATTACATATATAATATATAATTATATGCATAAATTTTGAATGAATTTTAATTAATAAAATTAAACAAGAAATTTTGATTATATTTTTGTAAAATCAACACCTTTTAATTATTTCTAAAAAAAGAGTAATTATAATTTTATATTTGAGTTTTCGAAATTGATTAGTATCATTAATGGGAATGTGTAGTGTGTGTGAAAAATTATGCAAATATAATTATTATATATGATTATGTCTCTATAGTTGATTTATACAGAGACATAGACAGCTGTTTAGCGAGAACAGGGGGCACCACGAGTAGGCAGCTGTCACCACCCCCCACATGGATAGATAAATATAAAAAAATATTAAAGGGAGATCATTAATATAATTTTGAACGCAAATACATAATATACTCATAGAGTGATAATTTTAAAATTTTAAATATTATCTTTAGATTCAAATGTATAAAACACTCAGAAATACAATTTGAAATCTGAAAGCCGAAAATAATGAAAATTTCAAGGCTAGGCGTGTTTTGAAACAAATAGGAGACATTGTATTTGTAGCAAAATACGTCTACACTTGAAATAAGTAATTGTTAAAAGACCTTTTCCGAAACAAATTCCAGTACAATGTCTCCAATACTGCAATTTGATTCGTATAAAAGTCTTAAACATTCGAGTTTTTATATAAAAATTTTGTCAAATATTTGTATTTAAGAAACAAATATCAATAATTTGTAGATATGAGTATGATGAGAGAAAGGACTTATGCATGAGATCAGAAACAGAAAATAATTAGATTGAAGTTTACAGGGGCGAATATTGAAATATAAGGGGGCTATTTTTAAAAGTAAATGATTTATTAATTACTCTTAGATGTTATTTTTTTAAACAAAATTGAAATTATATTATCTATCCATGTGAAATAATTTTATTAAACTGAAAATATAAAAGCGAATTTGCTTCAAACCAATATCTCAAATTAAATTTAGAAAAAGGAAAAGATTACAAAATTCCATATAGATAATTTTGAGTTTTAATTAATTTAATTATTTCTACTTAATCATTTAATATAAATGTTAAGATTAGTTGGACGAGCACCTACCTGAAAAAGAAAAAAATATTAGTAAAATAATATAGTGAATTTAAAGTAATATTAGAGTATTAAATAGATATATTACCTTAACAGCCAACGTCTCGTGTTTAGACCTGGGATGGTGATTCCACAGAAACACGTTCGACACCCGCGCACAATAAAAAATATACTCGCGATTCGATTCGAGAAGGAAACACTAAGGAAATGACGGGAAAATGGATAAAATGTTAAAAAGATAAAGAATTTGATTTTCCAGAAAATAAGAAAATCAAATACTTAATCTAAATGTTAGTTTTAGTAGGACGAGCGAGCACCTACCTGAAAAAGAAAACAAATATTAGTAAAATAATATAGTGAATTTAAAGTAATATTAGAGTATTAAATAGATATATTACCTTAACAGCCAACGTCTCGTGTTTAGACCTGGGATGGTGATTCCACAGAAACACGTTCGACACCCGCGCACAATAAAAAATATACTCGCGATTCGATTCGAGAAGGAAACACTAAGGAAATGACGGGAAATGGATAAAATGTTAAAAAGATAAAGAATTTGATTTTCCAGAAAATAAGAAAATCAAATACTTAATCTAAATGTTAATTTTAGTAGGACGAGCAAGCACCTACCTGAAAACTGAAAATAAATATTAGTAAAATAATATAGTGAATTTAAAGTAATATTAGAGTATTAAATAGATATATTACCTTAACAGCCAACGTCTCGTGTTTAGACCTGGGATGGTGATTCCACAGTAACACATTGACACCCGCGCACAATAAAAAATATACTCGCGATCCGATTCGAGAAGGAAAGGCTAAGGAATTTACGGGAAAATGGATAAAAGGTTAAAAAGATAAAGAATTTGATTTTCCAGAAAATAAGAAAATCAAATACTTGATCTAATTGTTAGTTTTAGTAGGACGAGCGAGCACCTACCTGAAAAAAGAAAAACAAATATTAGTAAAATAATATAGTGAATTTAAAGTAATATTAGAGTATTAAATAGATATATTACCTTAACAGCAAACGTCTCGTGTTTAGACCTGGGATGGTGATTCCACAGTAACACATTGACACCCGCGCACAATAAAAAATATACTCGCGATCCGATTCGAGAAGGAAAGGCTAAGGAATTTACGGGAAAATGGATAAAAGGTTAAAAAGATAAAGAATTTGATTTTCCAGAAAATAAGAAAATCAAATACTTGATCTAATTGTTAGTTTTAGTAGGACGAGCGAGCACCTACCTGAAAAAGAAAACAAATATTAGTAAAATAATATAGTGAATTTAAAAGTAATATTAGAGTATTAAATAGATATATTACCTTAACAGCCAACGTCTCGTGTTTAGACCTGGGATGGTGATTCCACAGAAACACGTTCTCATAATAATTTGAGTGAATTTTTATCCCAAAAAACATTTAATTTAGAAAAAAATATTGTATTTATTACTTGTTAAAATACTATACTACTAATTCTTAGAGACAATGACGTCGAAAAGTTTCCCCCTTATACTTTCAGTCGAATATAAATATTTCAAATTACATATATAATATATAATTATATGCATAAATTTTGAATGAATTTTAATTAATAAAATTAAACAAGATATTTTGATTATATTTTTGTAAAATCAACACCTTTTAATTATTTCTAAAAAAAAGAGTAATTATAATTTTATATTTGAGTTTTCGAAATTGATTAGTATCATTAATGGGAATGTGTAGTGTGTGTGAAAAATTATGCAAATATAATTATTATATATGATTATGTCTCTATAGTTGATTTATACAGAGACATAGACAGCTGTTTAGCGAGAACAAGGGGCACCACGAGTAGGCAGCTGACACCACCCCCACATGGATAGATAAATATAAAAAAATATTAAAGGGAGATCATTAATATAATTTTGAACGCAAATACATAATATACTCATAGAGTGATAATTTTAAAATTTTAAATATTATCTTTAGATTCAAATGTATAAAACACTCAGAAATACAATTTGAAATCTGAAAGCCGAAAATAATGAAAATTTCAAGGCTAGGCGTGTTTTGAAACAAATAGGAGACATTGTATTTGTAGCAAAATACGTCTACACTTGAAATAAGTAATTGTTAAAAGACCTTTTCCGAAACAAATTCCAGTACAATGTCTCCAATACTGCAATTTGATTCGTATAAAAGTCTTAAACATTCGAGTTTTTATATAAAAATTTTGTCAAATATTTGTATTTAAGAAACAAATATCAATAATTTGTAGATATGAGTATGATGAGAGAAAGGACTTATGCATGAGATCAGAAACAGAAAATAATTAGATTGAAGTTTACAGGGGCGAATATTGAAATATAAGGGGGCTATTTTTAAAAGTAAATGATTTATTAATTACTCTTAGATGTTATTTTTTTAAACAAAATTGAAATTATATTATCTATCCATGTGAAATAATTTTATTAAACTGAAAATATAAAAGCGAATTTGCTTCAAACCAATATCTCAAATTAAATTTAGAAAAAAGGAAAAGATTACAAAATTCCATATAGATAATTTTGAGTTTTAATTAATTTAATTATTTCTACTTAATCATTTAATATAAATGTTAAGATTAGTTGGACGAGCACCTACCTGAAAAAGAAAAAAATATTAGTAAAATAATATAGTGAATTTATGGTAATATTAGAGTATTAAATAGATATATTACCTTAACAGCCAACGTCTCGTGTTTAGACCTGGGATGGTGATTCCACAGTAACACCTTGACACCCGCGCACAATAAAAAATATACTCGCGATTCGATTCGAGAAGGAAACACTAAGGAAATGACGGGAAAATGGATAAAAGGTTAAAAAGATAAAGAATTTGATTTTCCAGAAAATAAGAAAATCAAATACTTAATCTAAATGTTAGTTTTAGTAGGACGAGCGAGCACCTACCTGAAAAAGAAAACAAATATTAGTAAAATAATATAGTGAATTTAAAGTAATATTAGAGTATTAAATAGATATATTACCTTAACAGCCAACGTCTCGTGTTTAGACCTGGGATGGTGATTCCACAGAAACACGTTCGACACCCGCGCACAATAAAAAATATACTCGCGATTCGATTCGAGAAGGAAACACTAAGGAAATGACGGGAAAATGGATAAAATGTTAAAAAGATAAAGAATTTGATTTTCCAGAAAATAAGAAAATCAAATACGTTAATCTAAATGTTAGTTTTAGTAGGACGAGCGAGCACCTACCTGAAAAAAAGAAAACAAATATTAGTAAAATAATATAGTGAATTTAAAGTAATATTAGAGTATTAAATAGATATATTACCTTAACAGCCAACGTCTCGTGTTTTAGACCTGGGATGGTGATTCCACAGAAACACGTTCGACACCCGCGCACAATAAAAAATATACTCGCGATTCGATTCGAGAAGGAAACACTAAGGAAATGACGGGAAAATGGATAAAATGTTAAAAAGATAAAAGAATTTGATTTTCCAGAAAATAAGAAAATCAAATACTTAATCTAAATGTTAATTTTAGTAGGACGAGCAAGACGCCTACCTTGAAAACCGAAAATAAATATTAGTAAAATAAGCAGAGTGAATTTAAAGTAAGTAATATTAGAGTGTCGAGTTAGATGCATTACCTTAACAGCCAACGTCTCGTGTTTAGACCTGGGATGGTGATCTCCACAGTAACACACATTGACACCCGCGCACAATAAAAAATATACTCGCGATCCGATTCGAGAAGGAAAGGCTAAGGAATTTACGGGAAAATGGATAAAGGTTAAAAAGATAAAGAATTTGATTTTCCAGAAAATAAGAAAATCAAATACTTGATCTAATTGTTAGTTTTAGTAGGACGAGCGAGCACCTACCTGAAAAAAGAAAACAAATATTAGTAAAATAATATAGTGAATTTAAAGTAATATTAGAGTATTAAATAGATATATTACCTTAACAGCCAACGTCTCGTGTTTGAGACCTGGGATGGTGAAGTTCCACAGAAACACGTTCTCATAATAATTTGAGTGAATTTTTATCCCAAAAAACATTTAATTTAGAAAAAAATATTGTATTTATTACTTGTTAAAATACTATACTACTAATTCTTAGAGACAATGACGTCGAAAAGTTTCCCCCTTGTACTTTCAGTCGAATATAAATATTTCAAATTACATATATAATATATAATTATATGCATAAATTTTGAATGAATTTTAATTAATAAAATTAAACAAGAAATTTTGATTATATTTTTGTAAAATCAACACCTTTTAATTATTTCTAAAAAAAGAGTAATTATAATTTTATATTTGAGTTTTCGAAATTGATTAGTATCATTAATGGGAATGTGTAGTGTGTGTGAAAAATTATGCAAATATAATTATTATATATGATTATGTCTCTATAGTTGATTTATACAGAGACATAGACAGCTGTTTAGCGAGAACAGGGGGCACCACGAGTAGGCAGCTGTCACCACCCCCACATGGATAGATAAATATAAAAAAATATTAAAGGGAGATCATTAATATAATTTTGAACGCAAATACATAATATACTCATAGAGTGATAATTTTAAAATTTTAAATATTATCTTTAGATTCAAATGTATAAAACACTCAGAAATACAATTTGAAATCTGAAAGCCGAAAATAATGAAAATTTCAAGGCTAGGCGTGTTTTGAAACAAATAGGAGACATTGTATTTGTAGCAAAATACGTCTACACTTGAAATAAGTAATTGTTAAAAGACCTTTTCCGAAACAAATTCCAGTACAATGTCTCCAATACTGCAATTTGATTCGTATAAAAGTCTTAAACATTCGAGTTTTTATATAAAAATTTTGTCAAATATTTGTATTTAAGAAACAAATATCAATAATTTGTAGATATGAGTATGATGAGAGAAAGGACTTATGCATGAGATCAGAAACAGAAAATAATTAGATTGAAGTTTACAGGGGCGAATATTGAAATATAAGGGGGCTATTTTTAAAAGTAAATGATTTATTAATTACTCTTATATGTTATTTTTTTAAACAAAATTGAAATTATATTATCTATCCATGTGAAATAATTTTATTAAACTGAAAATATAAAAGCGAATTTGCTTCAAACCAATATCTCAAATTAAATTTAGAAAAAAGGAAAAGATTACAAAATTCCATATAGATAATTTTGAGTTTTAATTAATTTAATTATTTCTACTTAATCATTTAATATAAATGTTAAGATTAGTTGGACGAGCACCTACCTGAAAAAGAAAAAAATATTAGTAAAATAATATAGTGAATTTAAAGTAATATTAGAGTATTAAATAGATATATTACCTTAACAGCCAACGTCTCGTGTTTAGACCTGGGATGGTGATTCCACAGAAACACGTTCGACACCCGCGCACAATAAAAAATATACTCGCGATTCGATTCGAGAAGGAAACACTAAGGAAATGACGGGAAAATGGATAAAAGGTTAAAAAGATAAAGAATTTGATTTTCCAGAAAATAAGAAAATCAAATACTTAATCTAAATGTTAGTTTTAGTAGGACGAGCGAGCACCTACCTGAAAAAGAAAACAAATATTAGTAAAATAATATAGTGAATTTAAAGTAATATTAGAGTATTAAATAGATATATTACCTTAACAGCCAACGTCTCGTGTTTAGACCTGGGATGGTGATTCCACAGAAACACGTTCGACACCCGCGCACAATAAAAAATATACTCGCGATTCGATTCGAGAAGGAAACACTAAGGAAATGACGGGAAAATGGATAAAAGGTTAAAAAGATAAAGAATTTGATTTTCCAGAAAATAAGAAAATCAAATACTTAATCTAAATGTTAGTTTTAGTAGGACGAGCGAGCACCTACCAGAAAAAAGAAAACAAATATTAGTAAAATAATATAGTGAATTTAAAGTAATATTAGAGTATTAAATAGATATATTACCTTAACAGCCAACGTCTCGTGTTTAGACCTGGGATGGTGATTCCACAGAAACACGTTCGACACCCGCGCACAATAAAAAATATACTCGCGATTCGATTCGAGAAGGAAACACTAAGGAAATGACGGGAAAATGGATAAAAGGTTAAAAAAATAAAGAATTTGATTTTCCAGAAAATAAGAAAATCAAATACTTAATCTAAATGTTAGTTTTAGTAGGAAGAGCGAGCACCTACCTGAAAAAAGAAAACAAATATTAGTAAAATAATATAGTGAATTTAAAGTAATATTAGAATATTAAATAGATATATTACCTTAACAGCCAACGTCTCGTGTTTAGACCTGGGATGGTGATTCCACAGAAACACGTTCGACACCCGCGCACAATAAAAAATATACTCGCGATTCGATTCGAGAAGGAAACACTAAGGAAATGACGGGAAAATGGATAAAAGGTTAAAAAGATAAAGAATTTGATTTTCCAGAAAATAAGAATATCAAATACTTAATCTAAATGTTAGTTTTAGTAGGACGAGCGAGCACCTACCTGAAAAAAGAAAACAAATATTACTAAAATAATATAGTGAATTTAAAGTAATATTAGAGTATTAAATAGATATATTACCTTAACAGCCAACGTCTCGCGTTTAGACCTGGGATGCTGATTCCACAGTAACACATTGACACCCGCGCACAATAAAAAATATACTCGCGATCCGATTCGAGAAGGAAAGGCTAAGGAATTTACGGGAAAATGGATAAAAGGTTAAAAGATAAAGAATTTGATTTTCCAGAAAATAAGAAAATCAAATACTTAATCTAAATGTTAGTTTTAGTAGGACGAGCGAGCACCTACCTGAAAAAAGAAAACAAATATTAGTAAAATAATATAGTGAATTTAAAGTAATATTAGAGTATTAAATAGATATATTACCTTAACAGCCAACGTCTCGCGTTTAGACCTGGGATGCTGATTCCACAGTAACACATTGACACCCGCGCACAATAAAAAATATACTCGCGATCCGATTCGAGAAGGAAAGGCTAAGGAATTTACGGGAAAATGGATAAAAGGTTAAAAAGATAAAGAATTTGATTTTCCAGAAAATAAGAAAATCAAATACTTAATCTAAATGTTAGTTTTAGTAGGACGAGCGAGCACCTACCTGAAAAAAGAAAACAAATATTAGTAAAATAATATAGTGAATTTAAAGTAATATTAGAGTATTAAATAGATATATTACCTTAACAGCCAACGTCTCGTGTTTAGACCTGGGATGGTGATTCCACAGAAACACGTTCGACACCCGCGCACAATAAAAAATATACTCGCGATTCGATTCGAGAAGGAAACACTAAGGAAATGACGGGAAAATGGATAAAAGGTTAAAAAGATAAAGAATTTGATTTTCCAGAAAATAAGAAAATCAAATACTTAATCTAAATGTTAGTTTTAGTAGGACGAGCGAGCACCTACCTGAAAAAAGAAAACAAATATTAGTAAAATAATATAGTGAATTTAAAGTAATATTAGAGTATTAAATAGATATATTACCTTAACAGCCAACGTCTCGTGTTTAGACCTGGGATGGTGATTCCACAGAAACACGTTCGACACCCGCGCACAATAAAAAATATACTCGCGATTCGATTCGAGAAGGAAACACTAAGGAAATGACGGGAAAATGGATAAAAGGTTAAAAAGATAAAGAATTTGATTTTCCAGAAAATAAGAAAATCAAATACTTAATCTAAATGTTAGTTTTAGTAGGACGAGCGAGCACCTACCTGAAAAAAGAAAACAAATATTAGTAAAATAATATAGTGAATTTAAAGTAATATTAGAGTATTAAATAGATATATTACCTTAACAGCCAACGTCTCGTGTTTAGACCTGGGATGGTGATTCCACAGAAACACGTTCGACACCCGCGCACAATAAAAAATATACTCGCGATTCGATTCGAGAAGGAAACACTAAGGAAATGACGGGAAAATGGATAAAAGGTTAAAAAGATAAAGAATTTGATTTTCCAGAAAATAAGAAAATCAAATACTTAATCTAAATGTTAGTTTTAGTAGGACGAGCGAGCACCTACCAGAAAAAGAAAACAAATATTAGTAAAATAATATAGTGAATTTAAAGTAATATAGAGTATTAAATAGATATATTACCTTAACAGCCAACGTCTCGTGTTTAGACCTGGGATGGTGATTCCACAGAAACACGTTCGACACCCGCGCACAATAAAAAATATACTCGCGATTCGATTCGAGAAGGAAACACTAAGGAAATGACGGGAAAATGGATAAAAGGTTAAAAAGATAAAGAATTTGATTTTCCAGAAAATAAGAAAATCAAATACTTAATCTAAATGTTAGTTTTAGTAGAACGAGCGAGCACCTACCTGAAAAAAGAAAACAAATATTAGTAAAATAATATAGTGAATTTAAAGTAATATTAGAATATTAAATAGATATATTACCTTAACAGCCAACGTCTCGTGTTTAGACCTGGGATGGTGATTCCACAGAAACACGTTCGACACCCGCGCACAATAAAAAATATACTCGCGATTCGATTCGAGAAGGAAACACTAAGGAAATGACGGGAAAATGGATAAAAGGTTAAAAAGATAAAGAATTTGATTTTCCAGAAAATAAGAAAATCAAATACTTAATCTAAATGTTAGTTTTAGTAGGACGAGCGAGCACCTACCTGAAAAAAGAAAACAAATATTAGTAAAATAATATAGTGAATTTAAAGTAATATTAGAGTATTAAATAGATATATTACCTTAACAGCCAACGTCTCGCGTTTAGACCTGGGATGCTGATTCCACAATAACACATTGATACCCGCGCACAATAAAAAATATACTCGCGATCCGATTCGAGAAGGAAAGGCTAAGGAATTTACGGGAAAATGGATAAAGGTTAAAAAGATAAAGAATTTGATTTTCCAGAAAATAAGAAAATCAAATACTTAATCTAAATGTTAGTTTTAGTAGGACGAGCGAGCACCTACCTGAAAAAAGAAAACAAATATTAGTAAAATAATATAGTGAATTTAAAGTAATATTAGAGTATTAAATAGATATATTACCTTAACAGCCAACGTCTCGCGTTTAGACCTGGGATGCTGATTCCACAGTAACACATTGACACCCGCGCACAATAAAAAATATACTCGCGATCCGATTCGAGAAGGAAAGGCTAAGGAATTTACGGGAAAATGGATAAAAGGTTAAAAAGATAAAGAATTTGATTTTCCAGAAAATAAGAAAATCAAATACTTAATCTAAATGTTAGTTTTAGTAGGACGAGCGAGCACCTACCTGAAAAAAGAAAACAAATATTAGTAAAATAATATAGTTAATTTAAAGTAATATTAGAGTATTAAATAGATATATTACCTTAACAGCCAACGTCTCGTGTTTAGACCTGGGATGGTGATTCCACAGAAACACGTTCGACACCCGCGCACAATAAAAAATATACTCGCGATTCGATTCGAGAAGGAAACACTAAGGAAATGACGGGAAAATGGATAAAAGGTTAAAAAGATAAAGAATTTGATTTTCCAGAAAATAAGAAAATCAAATACTTAATCTAATTGTTAGTTTTAGTAGGACGAGCGAGCACCTACCAGAAAAAAGAAAACAAATATTAGTAAAATAATATAGTGAATTTAAAGTAATATTAGAGTATTAAATAGATATATTACCTTAACAGCCAACGTCTCGTGTTTAGACCTGGGATGGTGATTCCACAGAAACACGTTCGACACCCGCGCACAATAAAAAATATACTCGCGATTCGATTCGAGAAGGAAACACTAAGGAAATGACGGGAAAATGGATAAAAGGTTAAAAAGATAAAGAATTTGATTTTCCAGAAAATAAGAAAATCAAATACTTAATCTAAATGTTAGTTTTAGTAGGACGAGCGAGCACCTACCAGAAAAAAGAAAACAAATATTAGTAAAATAATATAGTGAATTTAAAGTAATATTAGAGTATTAAATAGATATATTACCTTAACAGCCAACGTCTCGTGTTTAGACCTGGGATGGTGATTCCACAGAAACACGTTCGACACCCGCGCACAATAAAAAATATACTCGCGATTCGATTCGAGAAGGAAACACTAAGGAAATGACGGGAAAATGGATAAAAGGTTAAAAAGATAAAGAATTTGATTTTCCAGAAAATAAGAAAATCAAATACTTAATCTAAATGTTAGTTTTAGTAGGACGAGCGAGCACCTACCTGAAAAAAGAAAACAAATATTAGTAAAATAATATAGTGAATTTAAAGTAATATTAGAGTATTAAATAGATATATTACCTTAACAGCCAACGTCTCGTGTTTAGACCTGGGATGGTGATTCCACAGAAACACGTTCGACACCCGCGCACAATAAAAAATATACTCGCGATTCGATTCGAGAAGGAAACACTAAGGAAATGACGGGAAAATGGATAAAAGGTTAAAAAGATAAAGAATTTGATTTTCCAGAAAATAAGAAAATCAAATACTTAATCTAAATGTTAGTTTTAGTAGGACGAGCGAGCACCTACCTGAAAAAAGAAAACAAATATTAGTAAAATAATATAGTGAATTTAAAGTAATATTAGAGTATTAAATAGATATATTACCTTAACAGCCAACGTCTCGTGTTTAGACCTGGGATGGTGATTCCACAGAAACACGTTCGACACCCGCGCACAATAAAAAATATACTCGCGATTCGATTCGAGAAGGAAACACTAAGGAAATGACGGGAAAATGGATAAAAGGTTAAAAAGATAAAGAATTTGATTTTCCAGAAAATAAGAAAATCAAATACTTAATCTAAATGTTAGTTTTAGTAGAACGAGCGAGCACCTACCTGAAAAAAGAAAACAAATATTAGTAAAATAATATAGTGAATTTAAAGTAATATTAGAATATTAAATAGATATATTACCTTAACAGCCAACGTCTCGTGTTTAGACCTGGGATGGTGATTCCACAGAAACACGTTCGACACCCGCGCACAATAAAAAATATACTCGCGATTCGATTCGAGAAGGAAACACTAAGGAAATGACGGGAAAATGGATAAAAGGTTAAAAAGATAAAGAATTTGATTTTCCAGAAAATAAGAAAATCAAATACTTAATCTAAATGTTAGTTTTAGTAGGACGAGCGAGCACCTACCTGAAAAAAGAAAACAAATATTAGTAAAATAATATAGTGAATTTAAAGTAATATTAGAGTATTAAATAGATATATTACCTTAACAGCCAACGTCTCGCGTTTAGACATGGGATGCTGATTCCACAATAACACATTGATACCCGCGCACAATAAAAAATATACTCGCGATCCGATTCGAGAAGGAAAGGCTAAGGAATTTACGGGAAAATGGATAAAGGTTAAAAAGATAAAGAATTTGATTTTCCAGAAAATAAGAAAATCAAATACTTAATCTAAATGTTAGTTTTAGTAGGACGAGCGAGCACCTACCTGAAAAAAGAAAACAAATATTAGTAAAATAATATAGTGAATTTAAAGTAATATTAGAGTATTAAATAGATATATTACCTTAACAGCCAACGTCTCGCGTTTAGACCTGGGATGCTGATTCCACAGTAACACATTGACACCCGCGCACAATAAAAAATATACTCGCGATCCGATTCGAGAAGGAAAGGCTAAGGAATTTACGGGAAAATGGATAAAAGGTTAAAAAGATAAAGAATTTGATTTTCCAGAAAATAAGAAAATCAAATACTTAATCTAAATGTTAGTTTTAGTAGGACGAGCGAGCACCTACCTGAAAAAAGAAAACAAATATTAGTAAAATAATATAGTTAATTTAAAGTAATATTAGAGTATTAAATAGATATATTACCTTAACAGCCAACGTCTCGTGTTTAGACCTGGGATGGTGATTCCACAGAAACACGTTCGACACCCGCGCACAATAAAAAATATACTCGCGATTCGATTCGAGAAGGAAACACTAAGGAAATGACGGGAAAAATGGATAAAAGGTTAAAAAGATAAAGAATTTGATTTTCCAGAAAATAAGAAAATCAAATACTTAATCTAATTGTTAGTTTTAGTAGGACGAGCGAGCACCTACCAGAAAAAAGAAAACAAATATTAGTAAAATAATATAGTGAATTTAAAGTAATATTAGAGTATTAAATAGATATATTACCTTAACAGCCAACGTCTCGTGTTTAGACCTGGGATGGTGATTCCACAGAAACACGTTCGACACCCGCGCACAATAAAAAATATACTCGCTATTCGATTCGAGAAGGAAACACTAAGGAAATGACGGGAAAATGGATAAAAGGTTAAAAAGATAAAGAATTTGTTTTTCCAGAAAATAAGAAAATCAAATACTTAATCTAAATGTTAGTTTTAGTAGGACGAGCGAGCACCTACCAGAAAAAAGAAAACAAATATTAGTAAAATAATATAGTGAATTTAAAGTAATATTAGAGTATTAAATAGATATATTACCTTAACAGCCAACGTCTCGTGTTTAGACCTGGGATGGTGATTCCACAGAAACACGTTCGACACCCGCGCACAATAAAAAATATACTCGCGATTCGATTCGAGAAGGAAACACTAAGGAAATGACGGGAAAATGGATAAAAGGTTAAAAAGATAAAGAATTTGATTTTCCAGAAAATAAGAAAATCAAATACTTAATCTAAATGTTAGTTTTAGTAGGACGAGCGAGCACCTACCTGAAAAAAGAAAACAAATATTAGTAAAATAATATAGTGAATTTAAAGTAATATTAGAGTATTAAATAGATATATTACCTTAACAGCCAACGTCTCGTGTTTAGACCTGGGATGGTGATTCCACAGAAACACGTTCGACACCCGCGCACAATAAAAAATATACTCGCGATTCGATTCGAGAAGGAAACACTAAGGAAATGACGGGAAAATGGATAAAAGGTTAAAAAGATAAAGAATTTGATTTTCCAGAAAATAAGAAAATCAAATACTTAATCTAAATGTTAGTTTTAGTAGGACGAGCGAGCACCTACCAGAAAAAAGAAAACAAATATTAGTAAAATAATATAGTGAATTTAAAGTAATATTAGAGTATTAAATAGATATATTACCTTAACAGCCAACGTCTCGTGTTTAGACCTGGGATGGTGATTCCACAGAAACACGTTCGACACCCGCGCACAATAAAAAATATACTCGCGATTCGATTCGAGAAGGAAACACTAAGGAAATGACGGGAAAATGGATAAAAGGTTAAAAAGATAAAGAATTTGATTTTCCAGAAAATAAGAAAATCAAATACTTAATCTAAATGTTAGTTTTAGTAGAACGAGCGAGCACCTACCTGAAAAAAGAAAACAAATATTAGTAAAATAATATAGTGAATTTAAAGTAATATTAGAATATTAAATAGATATATTACCTTAACAGCCAACGTCTCGTGTTTAGACCTGGGATGGTGATTCCACAGAAACACGTTCGACACCCGCGCACAATAAAAAATATACTCGCGATTCGATTCGAGAAGGAAACACTAAGGAAATGACGGGAAAATGGATAAAAGGTTAAAAAGATAAAGAATTTGATTTTCCAGAAAATAAGAAAATCAAATACTTAATCTAAATGTTAGTTTTAGTAGGACGAGCGAGCACCTACCTGAAAAAAGAAAACAAATATTAGTAAAATAATATAGTGAATTTAAAGTAATATAGAGTATTAAATAGATATATTACCTTAACAGCCAACGTCTCGTGTTTAGA
Source organism: Forficula auricularia (assembly GCA_024734495.1). NCBI lineage: Eukaryota > Metazoa > Arthropoda > Insecta > Dermaptera > Forficulidae > Forficula > Forficula auricularia. Next base: position 17,223,050 of record JALMQS010000187.1, on the reverse strand, counting down.
CCTGGGATGGTGATTCCACAGAAACACGTTCGACACCCGCGCACAATAAAAAATATACTCGCGATTCGATTCGAGAAGGAAACACTAAGGAAATGACGGGAAAATGGATAAAAGGTTAAAAAGATAAAGAATTTGATTTTCCAGAAAATAAGAAAATCAAATACTTAATCTAAATGTTAGTTTTAGTAGAACGAGCGAGCACCTACCTGAAAAAAGAAAACAAATATTAGTAAAATAATATAGTGAATTTAAAGTAATATTAGAATATTAAATAGATATATTACCTTAACAGCCAACGTCTCGTGTTTAGACCTGGGATGGTGATTCCACAGAAACACGTTCGACACCCGCGCACAATAAAAAATATACTCGCGATTCGATTCGAGAAGGAAACACTAAGGAAATGACGGGAAAATGGATAAAAGGTTAAAAAGATAAAGAATTTGATTTTCCAGAAAATAAGAAAATCAAATACTTAATCTAAATGTTAGTTTTAGTAGGACGAGCGAGCACCTACCTGAAAAAAGAAAAAAACAAATATTAGTAAAATAATATAGTGAATTTAAAGTAATATTAGAGTATTAAATAGATATATTACCTTAACAGCCAACGTCTCGCGTTTAGACATGGGATGCTGATTCCACAATAAACACATTGATACCCGCGCACAATAAAAAATATACTCGCGATCCGATTCGAGAAGGAAAGGCTAAGGAATTTACGGGAAAATGGATAAAAGGTTAAAAAGATAAAGAATTTGATTTTCCAGAAAATAAGAAAATCAAATACTTAATCTAAATGTTAGTTTTAGTAGGACGAGCGAGCACCTACCTGAAAAAGAAAACAAATATTAGTAAAATAATATAGTGAATTTAAAGTAATATTAGAGTATTAAATAGATATATTACCTTAACAGCCAACGTCTCGCGTTTAGACCTGGGATGCTGATTCCACAGTAACACATTGACACCCGCGCACAATAAAAAATATACTCGCGATCCGATTCGAGAAGGAAAGGCTAAGGAATTTACGGGAAAATGGATAAAAGGTTAAAAAGATAAAGAATTTGATTTTCCAGAAAATAAGAAAATCAAATACTTAATCTAAATGTTAGTTTTAGTAGGACGAGCGAGCACCTACCTGAAAAAAGAAAACAAATATTAGTAAAATAATATAGTGAATTTAAAGTAATATTAGAGTATTAAATAGATATATTACCTTAACAGCCAACGTCTCGTGTTTAGACCTGGGATGGTGATTCCACAGAAACACGTTCGACACCCGCGCACAATAAAAAATATACTCGCGATTCGATTCGAGAAGGAAACACTAAGGAAATGACGGGAAAATGGATAAAAGGTTAAAAAGATAAAGAATTTGATTTTCCAGAAAATAAGAAAATCAAATACTTAATCTAATTGTTAGTTTTAGTAGGACGAGCGAGCACCTACCAGAAAAAAGAAAACAAATATTAGTAAAATAATATAGTGAATTTAAAGTAATATTAGAGTATTAAATAGATATATTACCTTAACAGCCAACGTCTCGTGTTTAGACCTGGGATGGTGATTCCACAGAAACACGTTCGACACCCGCGCACAATAAAAAATATACTCGCGATTCGATTCGAGAAGGAAACACTAAGGAAATGACGGGAAAATGGATAAAAGGTTAAAAAGATAAAGAATTTGATTTTCCAGAAAATAAGAAAATCAAATACTTAATCTAAATGTTAGTTTTAGTAGGACGAGCGAGCACCTACCAGAAAAAAGAAAACAAATATTAGTAAAATAATATAGTGAATTTAAAGTAATATTAGAGTATTAAATAGATATATTACCTTAACAGCCAACGTCTCGTGTTTAGACCTGGGATGGTGATTCCACAGAAACACGTTCGACACCCGCGCACAATAAAAAATATACTCGCGATTCGATTCGAGAAGGAAACACTAAGGAAATGACGGGAAAATGGATAAAAGGTTAAAAAGATAAAGAATTTGATTTTCCAGAAAATAAGAAAATCAAATACTTAATCTAAATGTTAGTTTTAGTAGGACGAGCGAGCACCTACCAGAAAAAAGAAAACAAATATTAGTAAAATAATATAGTGAATTTAAAGTAATATTAGAGTATTAAATAGATATATTACCTTAACAGCCAACGTCTCGTGTTTAGACCTGGGATGGTGATTCCACAGAAACACGTTCGACACCCGCGCACAATAAAAAATATACTCGCGATTCGATTCGAGAAGGAAACACTAAGGAAATGACGGGAAAATGGATAAAAGGTTAAAAAGATAAAGAATTTGATTTTCCAGAAAATAAGAAAATCAAATACTTAATCTAAATGTTAGTTTTAGTAGAACGAGCGAGCACCTACCTGAAAAAAGAAAACAAATATTAGTAAAATAATATAGTGAATTTAAAGTAATATTAGAATATTAAATAGATATATTACCTTAACAGCCAACGTCTCGTGTTTAGACCTGGGATGGTGATTCCACAGAAACACGTTCGACACCCGCGCACAATAAAAAATATACTCGCGATTCGATTCGAGAAGGAAACACTAAGGAAATGACGGGAAAATGGATAAAAGGTTAAAAAGATAAAGAATTTGATTTTCCAGAAAATAAGAAAATCAAATACTTAATCTAAATGTTAGTTTTAGTAGGACGAGCGAGCACCTACCTGAAAAAAGAAAACAAATATTAGTAAAATAATATAGTGAATTTAAAGTAATATTAGAGTATTAAATAGATATATTACCTTAACAGCCAACGTCTCGTGTTTAGACCTGGGATGGTGATTCCACAGAAACACGTTCGACACCCGCGCACAATAAAAAATATACTCGCGATTCGATTCGAGAAGGAAACACTAAGGAAATGACGGGAAAATGGATAAAAGGTTAAAAAGATAAAGAATTTGATTTTCCAGAAAATAAGAAAATCAAATACTTAATCTAAATGTTAGTTTTAGTAGAACGAGCGAGCACCTACCTGAAAAAAGAAAACAAATATTAGTAAAATAATATAGTGAATTTAAAGTAATATTAGAATATTAAATAGATATATTACCTTAACAGCCAACGTCTCGTGTTTAGACCTGGGATGGTGATTCCACAGAAACACGTTCGACACCCGCGCACAATAAAAAATATACTCGCGATTCGATTCGAGAAGGAAACACTAAGGAAATGACGGGAAAATGGATAAAAGGTTAAAAAAGATAAAGAATTTGATTTTCCAGAAAATAAGAAAATCAAATACTTAATCTAAATGTTAGTTTTAGTAGGACGAGCGAGCACCTACCTGAAAAAAGAAAACAAATATTAGTAAAATAATATAGTGAATTTAAAGTAATATTAGAGTATTAAATAGATATATTACCTTAACAGCCAACGTCTCGCGTTTAGACCTGGGATGCTGATTCCACAATAACACATTGATACCCGCGCACAATAAAAAATATACTCGCGATCCGATTCGAGAAGGAAAGGCTAAGGAATTTACGGGAAAATGGATAAAGGTTAAAAAGATAAAGAATTTGATTTTCCAGAAAATAAGAAAATCAAATACTTAATCTAAATGTTAGTTTTAGTAGGACGAGCGAGCACCTACCTGAAAAAAGAAAACAAATATTAGTAAAATAATATAGTGAATTTAAAGTAATATTAGAGTATTAAATAGATATATTACCTTAACAGCCAACGTCTCGCGTTTAGACCTGGGATGCTGATTCCACAGTAACACATTGACACCCGCGCACAATAAAAAATATACTCGCGATCCGATTCGAGAAGGAAAGGCTAAGGAATTTACGGGAAAATGGATAAAAGGTTAAAAAGATAAAGAATTTGATTTTCCAGAAAATAAGAAAATCAAATACTTAATCTAAATGTTAGTTTTAGTAGGACGAGCGAGCACCTACCTGAAAAAAGAAAACAAATATTAGTAAAATAATATAGTTAATTTAAAGTAATATTAGAGTATTAAATAGATATATTACCTTAACAGCCAACGTCTCGTGTTTAGACCTGGGATGGTGATTCCACAGAAACACGTTCGACACCCGCGCACAATAAAAAATATACTCGCGATTCGATTCGAGAAGGAAACACTAAGGAAATGACGGGAAAATGGATAAAAGGTTAAAAAGATAAAGAATTTGATTTTCCAGAAAATAAGAAAATCAAATACTTAATCTAATTGTTAGTTTTAGTAGGACGAGCGAGCACCTACCAGAAAAAAGAAAACAAATATTAGTAAAATAATATAGTGAATTTAAAGTAATATTAGAGTATTAAATAGATATATTACCTTAACAGCCAACGTCTCGTGTTTAGACCTGGGATGGTGATTCCACAGAAACACGTTCGACACCCGCGCACAATAAAAAATATACTCGCGATTCGATTCGAGAAGGAAACACTAAGGAAATGACGGGAAAATGGATAAAAGGTTAAAAAGATAAAGAATTTGATTTTCCAGAAAATAAGAAAATCAAATACTTAATCTAAATGTTAGTTTTAGTAGGACGAGCGAGCACCTACCAGAAAAAAGAAAACAAATATTAGTAAAATAATATAGTGAATTTAAAGTAATATTAGAGTATTAAATAGATATATTACCTTAACAGCCAACGTCTCGTGTTTAGACCTGGGATGGTGATTCCACAGAAACACGTTCGACACCCGCGCACAATAAAAAATATACTCGCGATTCGATTCGAGAAGGAAACACTAAGGAAATGACGGGAAAATGGATAAAAGGTTAAAAAGATAAAGAATTTGATTTTCCAGAAAATAAGAAAATCAAATACTTAATCTAAATGTTAGTTTTAGTAGGACGAGCGAGCACCTACCTGAAAAAAGAAAACAAATATTAGTAAAATAATATAGTGAATTTAAAGTAATATTAGAGTATTAAATAGATATATTACCTTAACAGCCAACGTCTCGTGTTTAGACCTGGGATGGTGATTCCACAGAAACACGTTCGACACCCGCGCACAATAAAAAATATACTCGCGATTCGATTCGAGAAGGAAACACTAAGGAAATGACGGGAAAATGGATAAAAGGTTAAAAAGATAAAGAATTTGATTTTCCAGAAAATAAGAAAATCAAATACTTAATCTAAATGTTAGTTTTAGTAGGACGAGCGAGCACCTACCTGAAAAAGAAAACAAATATTAGTAAAATAATATAGTGAATTTAAAGTAATATAGAGTATTAAATAGATATATTACCTTAACAGCCAACGTCTCGTGTTTAGACCTGGGATGGTGATTCCACAGAAACACGTTCGACACCCGCGCACAATAAAAAATATACTCGCGATTCGATTCGAGAAGGAAACACTAAGGAAATGACGGGAAAATGGATAAAAGGTTAAAAAGATAAAGAATTTGATTTTCCAGAAAATAAGAAAATCAAATACTTAATCTAAATGTTAGTTTTAGTAGAACGAGCGAGCACCTACCTGAAAAAAGAAAACAAATATTAGTAAAATAATATAGTGAATTTAAAGTAATATTAGAATATTAAATAGATATATTACCTTAACAGCCAACGTCTCGTGTTTAGACCTGGGATGGTGATTCCACAGAAACACGTTCGACACCCGCGCACAATAAAAAATATACTCGCGATTCGATTCGAGAAGGAAACACTAAGGAAATGACGGGAAAATGGATAAAAGGTTAAAAAGATAAAGAATTTGATTTTCCAGAAAATAAGAAAATCAAATACTTAATCTAAATGTTAGTTTTAGTAGGACGAGCGAGCACCTACCTGAAAAAAGAAAACAAATATTAGTAAAATAATATAGTGAATTTAAAGTAATATTAGAGTATTAAATAGATATATTACCTTAACAGCCAACGTCTCGCGTTTAGACATGGGATGCTGATTCCACAATAACACATTGATACCCGCGCACAATAAAAAATATACTCGCGATCCGATTCGAGAAGGAAAGGCTAAGGAATTTACGGGAAAATGGATAAAAGGTTAAAAAGATAAAGAATTTGATTTTCCAGAAAATAAGAAAATCAAATACTTAATCTAAATGTTAGTTTTAGTAGGACGAGCGAGCACCTACCTGAAAAAAGAAAACAAATATTAGTAAAATAATATAGTGAATTTAAAGTAATATTAGAGTATTAAATAGATATATTACCTTAACAGCCAACGTCTCGCGTTTAGACCTGGGATGCTGATTCCACAGTAACACATTGACACCCGCGCACAATAAAAAATATACTCGCGATCCGATTCGAGAAGGAAAGGCTAAGGAATTTACGGGAAAATGGATAAAAGGTTAAAAAGATAAAGAATTTGATTTTCCAGAAAATAAGAAAATCAAATACTTAATCTAAATGTTAGTTTTAGTAGGACGAGCGAGCACCTACCTGAAAAAAGAAAACAAATATTAGTAAAATAATATAGTTAATTTAAAGTAATATTAGAGTATTAAATAGATATATTACCTTAACAGCCAACGTCTCGTGTTTAGACCTGGGATGGTGATTCCACAGAAACACGTTCGACACCCGCGCACAATAAAAAATATACTCGCGATTCGATTCGAGAAGGAAACACTAAGGAAATGACGGGAAAAATGGATAAAAGGTTAAAAAGATAAAGAATTTGATTTTCCAGAAAATAAGAAAATCAAATACTTAATCTAATTGTTAGTTTTAGTAGGACGAGCGAGCACCTACCAGAAAAAAGAAAACAAATATTAGTAAAATAATATAGTGAATTTAAAGTAATATTAGAGTATTAAATAGATATATTACCTTAACAGCCAACGTCTCGTGTTTAGACCTGGGATGGTGATTCCACAGAAACACGTTCGACACCCGCGCACAATAAAAAATATACTCGCTATTCGATTCGAGAAGGAAACACTAAGGAAATGACGGGAAAATGGATAAAAGGTTAAAAAGATAAAGAATTTGTTTTTCCAGAAAATAAGAAAATCAAATACTTAATCTAAATGTTAGTTTTAGTAGGACGAGCGAGCACCTACCAGAAAAAAGAAAACAAATATTAGTAAAATAATATAGTGAATTTAAAGTAATATTAGAGTATTAAATAGATATATTACCTTAACAGCCAACGTCTCGTGTTTAGACCTGGGATGGTGATTCCACAGAAACACGTTCGACACCCGCGCACAATAAAAAATATACTCGCGATTCGATTCGAGAAGGAAACACTAAGGAAATGACGGGAAAATGGATAAAAGGTTAAAAAGATAAAGAATTTGATTTTCCAGAAAATAAGAAAATCAAATACTTAATCTAAATGTTAGTTTTAGTAGGACGAGCGAGCACCTACCTGAAAAAAGAAAACAAATATTAGTAAAATAATATAGTGAATTTAAAGTAATATTAGAGTATTAAATAGATATATTACCTTAACAGCCAACGTCTCGTGTTTAGACCTGGGATGGTGATTCCACAGAAACACGTTCGACACCCGCGCACAATAAAAAATATACTCGCGATTCGATTCGAGAAGGAAACACTAAGGAAATGACGGGAAAATGGATAAAAGGTTAAAAAGATAAAGAATTTGATTTTCCAGAAAATAAGAAAATCAAATACTTAATCTAAATGTTAGTTTTAGTAGGACGAGCGAGCACCTACCAGAAAAAAGAAAACAAATATTAGTAAAATAATATAGTGAATTTAAAGTAATATTAGAGTATTAAATAGATATATTACCTTAACAGCCAACGTCTCGTGTTTAGACCTGGGATGGTGATTCCACAGAAACACGTTCGACACCCGCGCACAATAAAAAATATACTCGCGATTCGATTCGAGAAGGAAACACTAAGGAAATGACGGGAAAATGGATAAAAGGTTAAAAAGATAAAGAATTTGATTTTCCAGAAAATAAGAAAATCAAATACTTAATCTAAATGTTAGTTTTAGTAGAACGAGCGAGCACCTACCTGAAAAAAGAAAACAAATATTAGTAAAATAATATAGTGAATTTAAAGTAATATTAGAATATTAAATAGATATATTACCTTAACAGCCAACGTCTCGTGTTTAGACCTGGGATGGTGATTCCACAGAAACACGTTCGACACCCGCGCACAATAAAAAATATACTCGCGATTCGATTCGAGAAGGAAACACTAAGGAAATGACGGGAAAATGGATAAAAGGTTAAAAAGATAAAGAATTTGATTTTCCAGAAAATAAGAAAATCAAATACTTAATCTAAATGTTAGTTTTAGTAGGACGAGCGAGCACCTACCTGAAAAAAGAAAACAAATATTAGTAAAATAATATAGTGAATTTAAAGTAATATAGAGTATTAAATAGATATATTACCTTAACAGCCAACGTCTCGTGTTTAGACCTGGGATGGTGATTCCACAGAAACACGTTCGACACCCGCGCACAATAAAAAATATACTCGCGATTCGATTCGAGAAGGAAACACTAAGGAAATGACGGGAAAATGGATAAAAGGTTAAAAAGATAAAGAATTTGATTTTCCAGAAAATAAGAAAATCAAATACTTAATCTAAATGTTAGTTTTAGTAGAACGAGCGAGCACCTACCTGAAAAAAGAAAACAAATATTAGTAAAATAATATAGTGAATTTAAAGTAATATTAGAATATTAAATAGATATATTACCTTAACAGCCAACGTCTCGTGTTTAGACCTGGGATGGTGATTCCACAGAAACACGTTCGACACCCGCGCACAATAAAAAATATACTCGCGATTCGATTCGAGAAGGAAACACTAAGGAAATGACGGGAAAATGGATAAAAGGTTAAAAAGATAAAGAATTTGATTTTCCAGAAAATAAGAAAATCAAATACTTAATCTAAATGTTAGTTTTAGTAGGACGAGCGAGCACCTACCTGAAAAAAGAAAACAAATATTAGTAAAATAATATAGTGAATTTAAAGTAATATTAGAGTATTAAATAGATATATTACCTTAACAGCCAACGTCTCGCGTTTAGACCTGGGATGCTGATTCCACAGTAACACATTGACACCCGCGCACAATAAAAAATATACTCGCGATCCGATTCGAGAAGGAAAGGCTAAGGAATTTACGGGAAAATGGATAAAAGGTTAAAAAGATAAAGAATTTGATTTTCCAGAAAATAAGAAAATCAAATACTTAATCTAAATGTTAGTTTTAGTAGGACGAGCGAGCACCTACCTGAAAAAAGAAAACAAATATTAGTAAAATAATATAGTGAATTTAAAGTAATATTAGAGTATTAAATAGATATATTACCTTAACAGCCAACGTCTCGTGTTTAGACCTGGGATGGTGATTCCACAGAAACACGTTCGACACCCGCGCACAATAAAAAATATACTCGCGATTCGATTCGAGAAGGAAACACTAAGGAAATGACGGGAAAATGGATAAAAGGTTAAAAAGATAAAGAATTTGATTTTCCAGAAAATAAGAAAATCAAATACTTAATCTAATTGTTAGTTTTAGTAGGACGAGCGAGCACCTACCAGAAAAAAGAAAACAAATATTAGTAAAATAATATAGTGAATTTAAAGTAATATTAGAGTATTAAATAGATATATTACCTTAACAGCCAACGTCTCGTGTTTAGACCTGGGATGGTGATTCCACAGAAACACGTTCGACACCCGCGCACAATAAAAAATATACTCGCGATTCGATTCGAGAAGGAAACACTAAGGAAATGACGGGAAAATGGATAAAAGGTTAAAAAGATAAAGAATTTGATTTTCCAGAAAATAAGAAAATCAAATACTTAATCTAAATGTTAGTTTTAGTAGGACGAGCGAGCACCTACCAGAAAAAAGAAAACAAATATTAGTAAAATAATATAGTGAATTTAAAGTAATATTAGAGTATTAAATAGATATATTACCTTAACAGCCAACGTCTCGTGTTTAGACCTGGGATGGTGATTCCACAGAAACACGTTCGACACCCGCGCACAATAAAAAATATACTCGCGATTCGATTCGAGAAGGAAACACTAAGGAAATGACGGGAAAATGGATAAAAGGTTAAAAAGATAAAGAATTTGATTTTCCAGAAAATAAGAAAATCAAATACTTAATCTAAATGTTAGTTTTAGTAGGACGAGCGAGCACCTACCTGAAAAAAGAAAACAAATATTAGTAAAATAATATAGTGAATTTAAAGTAATATTAGAGTATTAAATAGATATATTACCTTAACAGCCAACGTCTCGTGTTTAGACCTGGGATGGTGATTCCACAGAAACACGTTCGACACCCGCGCACAATAAAAAATATACTCGCGATTCGATTCGAGAAGGAAACACTAAGGAAATGACGGGAAAATGGATAAAAGGTTAAAAAGATAAAGAATTTGATTTTCCAGAAAATAAGAAAATCAAATACTTAATCTAAATGTTAGTTTTAGTAGGACGAGCGAGCACCTACCAGAAAAAAGAAAACAAATATTAGTAAAATAATATAGTGAATTTAAAGTAATATAGAGTATTAAATAGATATATTACCTTAACAGCCAACGTCTCGTGTTTAGACCTGGGATGGTGATTCCACAGAAACACGTTCGACACCCGCGCACAATAAAAAATATACTCGCGATTCGATTCGAGAAGGAAACACTAAGGAAATGACGGGAAAATGGATAAAAGGTTAAAAAGATAAAGAATTTGATTTTCCAGAAAATAAGAAAATCAAATACTTAATCTAAATGTTAGTTTTAGTAGAACGAGCGAGCACCTACCTGAAAAAAGAAAACAAATATTAGTAAAATAATATAGTGAATTTAAAGTAATATTAGAATATTAAATAGATATATTACCTTAACAGCCAACGTCTCGTGTTTAGACCTGGGATGGTGATTCCACAGAAACACGTTCGACACCCGCGCACAATAAAAAATATACTCGCGATTCGATTCGAGAAGGAAACACTAAGGAAATGACGGGAAAATGGATAAAAGGTTAAAAAGATAAAGAATTTGATTTTCCAGAAAATAAGAAAATCAAATACTTAATCTAAATGTTAGTTTTAGTAGGACGAGCGAGCACCTACCTGAAAAAAGAAAACAAATATTAGTAAAATAATATAGTGAATTTAAAGTAATATTAGAGTATTAAATAGATATATTACCTTAACAGCCAACGTCTCGCGTTTAGACCTGGGATGCTGATTCCACAGTAACACATTGACACCCGCGCACAATAAAAAATATACTCGCGATCCGATTCGAGAAGGAAAGGCTAAGGAATTTACGGGAAAATGGATAAAGGTTAAAAAGATAAAGAATTTGATTTTCCAGAAAATAAGAAAATCAAATACTTAATCTAAATGTTAGTTTTAGTAGGACGAGCGAGCACCTACCTGAAAAAAGAAAACAAATATTAGTAAAATAATATAGTGAATTTAAAGTAATATTAGAGTATTAAATAGATATATTACCTTAACAGCCAACGTCTCGCGTTTAGACCTGGGATGCTGATTCCACAGTAACACATTGACACCCGCGCACAATAAAAAATATACTCGCGATCCGATTCGAGAAGGAAAGGCTAAGGAATTTACGGGAAAATGGATAAAAGGTTAAAAAGATAAAGAATTTGATTTTCCAGAAAATAAGAAAATCAAATACTTAATCTAAATGTTAGTTTTAGTAGGACGAGCGAGCACCTACCTGAAAAAAGAAAACAAATATTAGTAAAATAATATAGTTAATTTAAAGTAATATTAGAGTATTAAATAGATATATTACCTTAACAGCCAACGTCTCGTGTTTAGACCTGGGATGGTGATTCCACAGAAACACGTTCGACACCCGCGCACAATAAAAAATATACTCGCGATTCGATTCGAGAAGGAAACACTAAGGAAATGACGGGAAAATGGATAAAAGGTTAAAAAGATAAAGAATTTGATTTTCCAGAAAATAAGAAAATCAAATACTTAATCTAATTGTTAGTTTTAGTAGGACGAGCGAGCACCTACCTGAAAAAAGAAAACAAATATTAGTAAAATAATATAGTGAATTTAAAGTAAAATTAGAGTATTAAATAGATATATTACCTTAACAGCCAACCTCTCGTGTTTAGACCTGGGATGGTGATTCCACAGTAACACATTGACACCCGCGCACAATAAAAAATATACTCGCGATCCGATTCGAGAAGGAAACACTAAGGAAATAACGGGAAAATGGATAAAAGGTTAAAAAGATAAAGAATTTGATTTTCCAGAAAATAAGAAAATCAAATACTTAATCTAAATGTTAGTTTTAGTAGGACGAGCGAGCACCTACCTGAAAAAAGAAAACAAATATTAGTAAAATAATATAGTGAATTTAAAGTAATATTAGAGTATTAAATAGATATATTACCTTAACAGCCAACGTCTCGCGTTTAGACCTGGGATGCTGATTCCACAGTAACACATTGACACCCGCGCACAATAAAAAATATACTCGCGATCCGATTCGAGAAGGAAAGGCTAAGGAATTTACGGGAAAATGGAACAGGTTAAAAAGAGCGAGCACCTACCTGAAAAAAGAGGAAAAATATTAGTAATATAATTTAGAGAATTTAAAGTATTTTTCTATATAAATAGTCGTAATAAAATTATATTTAACATATTATTTATTTTATTTCATATTTTTTTTTTTTTTGAAAAACTCAAAAGTGTACTTGAAAAATTTAGAATATTTCTTACTTATTTAATTATAAGAATAGAGTATTATAAAGATATCTTACCTTAACATCCAACGTCTCGTGTCTGGACCTGGAATACTTTGACCGTACAGGACCCCACTTATACTCAAGTAAAAATATACTCGCGAAACATTTCGAAGGAATAAGGATTTCTAAAAACATGGATTGAGGTTGGTTAGGATTAGGGACAGGACATGATTCTCTTGAAAAAAGAATCATGAGCTCAAGTAGGGAGGGAGGCCAGGCCCTGAAGTAGGTCTGTACATCTTTATCTATAAGAACAATGAAGTACACACCTACCCGTTACCCCAGCTATTAAAAGTAATATAAGTGATGAAGTGTTGTTTATTAGTAAGGGGTGGAGTCACCTGAGAGGATGGATGAAGGTCCAGAAGCCATATTGTAACATTCCCAGTTGATGTTTCACACGCCACTGACTGAGTTACAATGACCACTATCCATATCTCCTTCCCCCTTATATAGCCCTCACACTATTCCCAGCCCCCTCCCACCGTCCCTATCTACCCCCACCACTGTCCCTATCTACCCCCACCACTGTCCCTATCTACCCCCCACGCACACCCCTCCCTGCTTTCCCTTTCTCGCTCCGCCTTATATACCCCTCGAGAGCAGCTTAGAATAATACATACGTCATACTCCTCATTTTCATTTTTGCTTATTCATTTTAATTATTTAAACGTGTTTAAAGCAGATCATGACAATAATGAAAATATTATTGACTTTAAAAAATTCCTATAGAAGTTCAAGAGACGTGGTCTACTAATTGATCTGAGAAGTTATGGATTATTTTTATTATGTCAGAAGAGTTGATTCCAAAACCCCATGTTATTTAGATTGGAAACTTTATCCCTTGCATAGGGCCTCAAAGGTGCCTCTTGTTTAAAATTATATTAAGTTCTAAATCACACTTCGAGGTCTGAGGTTTTACTATGAAAATTGATCATTTCTGTGTGAAGCATAGACTATTCCTGTAAAGATCTCTTAAATTTGAATTAGACTTTTTTTTTACTTTACCATACATGGTATGGTCAAGTATTGTGATCGTGCATGAAAAAAGTTGTTTTTTTAACTATTTTTTTCGAAATATCTCAAAAACGGCTGAAACTAATTTGATTAAAAAAATTGGGCGAAACCATGGCATTTCGATATACAAAAAAGCCCTCATAAGTGTACATCAAGGCTCTTCTACCAAATTCAACCAAATTTTGTAGAGATAATCAGTGGGCCCCCAGTAGTCTAAAAATGCAAAAACTAACCCCCTCTCCTACATGATTATAAATAATTTTATTAAATATTAAATATTAAATATAAGAGAGGAGCCAGGGTGTATGGTAAAGTCAAGTGGATGGCCACATCAGAACGTGCCAATTTTTTTTTGTTCCGATTATTTTGTCCATAAGTATATATTATATTTAAGTATGGTATATTAAAATATTTTTTTTTCAGGTCGACACTAAAGATCCTCATCATTCCCTTAAACATTTAACAAGAGTTTGTATTTTGACAAATTTAACTTTAATGCTTGCATGGAATGCCTCTGAAGCTGCATCACTAATAGAAACGTATAAAATGTTCGAAAACAAGCCTCCAGATCTTATCATGCAACGAGACGATAATTCACCATATCAAAAAGTAATTTTATACTGAATCTTTTTGTTATTTATTACATATTCAAGGTGTTTTCTAGGAAGGGGATTTCTCAAGCAGTTTGAGAAGTCGCCCTAGTAATCAATTTAAATATAATAAGCTAGTACCTGGAACACCGAGAGCGATGCTCGGTAATTTTTTGATTCAGTTAAAATCGATATATTAATATTATTTTTAATTTTAAATTCAGCTAAAAATGTCAATTTTTAATTCAGACAAAATAAAATAAAATTGAAATAAAACTTAATTTACATTTTTACCAACGTTTACACCCGCTATGGCCATCACCAAGACGTATCACTGGCCACAAAGTTTTGAATATAATATTGCAATTAAAAATAATATTAATTTACACAGAGGTTCTTTTGTTGACTCTTTTTAATCATGAAGAAGGAGGTATGATCTTTCGAATTGTCGGATTTTTTAAGAAAATGATATTGATATTCTAATAAATTCATAAGAATTTTGCTAGCTTGGTGTGTACTGGATATATAAATTTTTTATTGTTAAAGGATAAATAAATTATTTTATAGAAAAATACCTTTAATTAATTAAATTGGCAAATTCTAATATATAATAATAGTTGTAATGATCTATTAGTGGAATTTAAAATAAAAAAAACCAATTAATTTTATTAAAAGAAAATTGAAAAAAATTTGATTATAAATTTTTATTCAAACAACCGCCTGTGAATAATTATTTCAATTAACAAAAAACCCATCAAAAATAACTTAGCCGAAGATGAGACCGTGACAGATCGAATTGTCAACACATCAACCACCTAACCCGTGAATTTCATCGAAATCGTTAGAGCCGTTTTCGAGAAACCGATTATATATATATATATACAAGAATTGGTGGTTTAATATAATAAGATAAGATAAGATTAATTATTTATTTAGTGAATTAATTAATTTTGCATAAATTCTTTTTTTTTTTAATTTTGTTAAACCAATTATTTTACATGAATTAATGTATACATTGTATTTTAGCTTCGACTCCGGAGATTACTTCTCCACCATCGAGTGTCCTTGATTATCTTTTTAGTCCTTGTTTTTAATAAGAGGAAAAAACTAATTAAATAAAAAAACCTCTTTTCCGATAATTATTCCAATTCCATTATCGTCTCCTCCCCAATCCTCCTTTGCATAAATTCTATTTCTTAATTAATTATTATTGTTACTTGTAATAAGCTATTAGTGAGTTTTAAAATAAATAAAATTTATTAAATCGAAATTGAAAAGTACTTGTTTGTTTGATTATGCCTTTATCATGACAACCCTTGTAAATCTCAATAAAATTAATCAAAAAATGATATTTTTTTTCATTTTTGCAGGGCTGAAGTTAGTGAAAATCTAATGAGTACTCCGCACATGAAATACAAACATTTTGGGACCTAGATTAACTTTCGGGGGAGAGCAATGCTTTCATTAAAATCGAAGAAAATTATTAAAAAGGGGGCGGATGGAATGATGCCTCTTCCTTTAAAACTAAGGCAGTGCAAGGACATGGGAAATACAAGTCAAGACCTGTTTCAGACTAGCAGAGATTAATTTCTTAATTTCTATTAATCTAGGAACGGCCTTTTGACTTTTTCACTTAGACCAAAACGAATCTCGTTATTATAGTTATATAGAGAGAATATTCAAACGACTTAACTAAAATTCAGAGAAAATGTAAAAAAAGCAATTATTTGCTGAGGTTCTAAATGGTGAAAGGACCGTAGCAAGTGGGGATCCAGGTCGTTATTTGTTAGAAGGGTTGTTTTTACCCCTCGGGAATCGAACCCGCGTGCCAATAACAGCAATCAGGGCCATTTGGCTACCCTGTGAGATGAGAATGTACATATGTCAGAGAGGTTAAATAAGATATCCTAGAGAATGAGATAGAAATCAAGTTTCTAAGATGAGTTCTTTTCATTTTATCAAGAAAAAAGTGAGATTTTTTTCAAAAAATTGCAGTTTTTCAAAACTTCAACCTAATTGCGGCACGGGTTACCATTATCCAATTAAGATGAAACTTTGTTTAAATTGTAGCAAATTTAATCTAGTTTAAAAATGTATGAAATGGTCTTTGTCGAAAACGTGCTCCATCATGGTCGAAATGGGAAAAAATCGAAAAAAGTGCGAGTTTTTGGGTTAAAGTCCGAAAATTTCGAGGTTCTTCGCCCATCAAAAGTTGTCCCCACACTTTGGAGGTCCCAAACTTAGATTTGGCATACCCACATCATACCAAACGATCCTAGAAAAAAAATCTTTTCCCGCAATTAATGTAAGCTGAAACTTCCCTATATACTGGGCTATTTCGGGGTTTTTCTAACAAAATGTATAAATGGACCTGAAATTTTTAAATTGCTATAACTCCAGACGATTTGAAGATAAAATCGTAAATGTATATATCATTTTAAAAGAAAATGAATGGAGTGTTGCTCGATGCCCGAATTATTGTAAAATATGTAATTTAAATAAAACATTTTGTTAAAAAAATAAATAAATATTTTGGTATATTAATTTAATATTAATTTGCGATTATTGGAATCCAAAGTAAATAATCAAAACTACGATAAATTTATCTCAATGTATAATAATTCCTATAGCGCCCATGCTATTCTCGTTGTTCCTGCCTGCTGATGACGTCACGTTCTCGAGTTGATGTTGGCCTCACCAAATCGACACCAGGGCGTGTCTATATCTTATATCTTAGACCAGCGGAAAATGCATAAATATTCGAATTATTATACGAAGAGCTAATAAAGATTTTTTTTACTTTATCCAATGCGAAGCATGGGAGAAAGTATTGGAATCGCTCTCGCGCCAAGCGCGACTTCAAGGGTCCTCAGGTAAAGACTACGGAACCCATGGACTCAATTAAGGTCACAAATTGAAGTATTCAATTAGATTGAATTTTAGCACGTGACGATTTTGCCAAAAATTACCAGGGATCTCGTCGAGAGGCCAAAAAGTGCCATTTTTTTGGAAGTGCGTGGGGATGTATGTATGTATGTATGTATGTATGTAGTTATGTATGTATGTATGTATGTAGTTATGTATGTATGTATGTATGTATGTTATCGTTTTTTCGTCCACGATTTTTTCCACACCTTTTCACCGATTGAAATGAAATTGAAAACTTAGCATTAGTTTAACAAAATGAAGCGCTGATTAGTTTTTGGTACATATCGGCCCACAAACATGAGTACTTTATTTCAGTACTTTTTAGTTTTTTCTAAATATCTTGAAAATGACTTAACCAATTTCGATGAAATTTAAAATCCTAATTAAGGACCTCGGGGACAACAAAAAAGGTTAAATAAAGTTTTTTTGTAAAAGTATATTTTTAAAGTACTTTACTCTAGAGAAAGATTGTACTTTTTTTTAAATTCCTTATTTTACCAAAATTTAAAAAAAAAACTTTAAACTCTGTACAAATGCGATAACGTTAAAAAAATAAATAACGAGCCCAAAATGTACGTCAGTATTCCATACTACCCCCAACTTAGCGATCAATTAAAAAAATTACTATCTGTGGGCTTGGTCAGCGTCGCGTTAAAACCAACTAATACTATCGGATTTCTATTTAACCATAAGGATAAATTAGATGCAAAAACGCGAACTGGCACAGTCTATATGATCGAGTGTATGGGGGATGGAGTACTGCCGTGCAATGGTATATATATTGGGCAAACTAAGCGAAGGGCAGTTGAGAGATTACGTGAACACGAACTGTCCATCTCAAAAACGAATAAAAATAATACAGCCCTCGCGATTCACGCCCAAGAAAAAAATCATAAATTTAATTTCAACGAATTTAATATCATTTTCCAGGAAAATAATTATTTTAAACGAAAAATCCTGGAAATGATTACAATTAAAAATCTCTTATCGCGCGCAGTAAATTACAGATCCGACGTGATGGACCTGAGTATTTGCTGGGATGGCTTGATTAATAATTTAAAACTCCTGTGACGAGTTTAATTAAAAAAAAAAAAAATATTAATAATATGTAAATATATTAATGACGTTCCGAACTATGTTTTTTAAAAGGAAAAAAAAAGAACTTTGTATATATTTTGTAAAAATTTTGGGACTGATAATGACCATATTTATAAATTTGTAAATAATTGTAATATAAATTTAAAAAAAAAAAACCAACAACTATACCGATATGCGCAACGATATTCTGCGCATCCAATGATTGGTGGGGACATGTTATACATTCATTCATTTATATATATCTCATTAACATATGGATCATCAATTGCTTTTTACTTTGTTTTCTATTCGAGATGAAAAAGAATTTTTATAATGTTTTTTGGCATTGTCAAAGGAGACAGAAAGTAACTATTTTTTGAACTACTTTCATTGACTTTTTGTTGTAAGTAGATTTATGATTATTATTTTTGTTTTGTGTATATTGTTTTTATATTATGAATGATTTGTGAAAATCCCAATACTAATTAATGTTCGTCTTCCCCTCAATTATATAGACCCTGAAGAAGGAGAGAATAAATCTCCGAAACGTCGGTTTAACAAATAAATGTAAAATAATAAAACCTCTATAGTCTTATTTTTTACAACCACCGTGGACTGCTTTCATCAACATCCAATTGCATATTTATACCAGTCCGTCTCCTAAATAGTGATTGATTCTGATCTAATAATTGAGGAATAACCATTCTATATTGGATTTTTGACGTTTCGGTTTTTATTGGTAACCATTGCTGAAGACATAGAGGAATCGAGTTAAAATCAAAAATAGAGATTGATTCTCATCTAATACTCGAGGAATAACCATTCTATATTGGATTTTTGACGTTTCGGTTTTTATGTCCAAAAGCATTCTCTAATTTCAGGATTCTATCTTCGCCTTTTAGAGTTCGCACATTTAAGGTTGCTATAGTTAATTTTTCTGTATCTAAATTTACTTTTTTATTTTTAATGACTCAGAATTTCTTTTGGGTATTAGGGCTTTTTGTACTCATTTGTTTATTTTTTGTATGATGAATTAGTTGATTAGTATTTGAATCACTTTTATTTTTATTCGAGTTATTTTTATTTTTTAATTCACTTTCTTTGGAATAATTCATTTTCTTGTTTACTCTTTGAGATTTATTTAATCTGGACTTGTTGGTATTTTTAATACTGTTGTAGGAATTTACGTATTTCTGAATAAAGTTTTTATTTGTATATTTTATATTAATATTTCTATTTTTATCATTTGTTTGGCTGGACTTTTCTTTGATATAATTTATCGATGTATTTGTGCAGTTTTTGTTTTTTTGATAACTGTGTGTTTTCGGGAGGTTCAGGTCTAAATCACCCAAGCTGA
The DNA here is from genome assembly GCA_024734495.1 of Forficula auricularia. Taxonomy (NCBI): domain Eukaryota; kingdom Metazoa; phylum Arthropoda; class Insecta; order Dermaptera; family Forficulidae; genus Forficula; species Forficula auricularia. The sequence continues at coordinate 17,203,324 of JALMQS010000187.1, read as the reverse complement.
CCAAGCTTCCTGGGTGGTGAGTGAAGTCTGTTGTTATTTGATTTGAGGGCCTATGCCGGTATTGTTAATCTGAATTATTTGTTTCAAGATTTTCAAGCGATTTAGTTTGTGTTATGAATGATAACAAACTTGCCTGGGAACTACTCATACTTGCTATGTCGCGTTTAGCCTTTTTTTGTCATTTGAACATTTTTGGGTTTTTTCATTTTTTGTTGGTGGTGATGTTTCCAGTGGTCTTTTACTGGTGTTGGTCTTATCATTTTGTTTGTAAAAATCTTTTATAATTAGTTTGTCGTATCTAATCACTGCATACTTCCCGGCCTCTCTGGCCTGGATCATGTCAGGGATCAGTTTCTTCCTGATTTCTTGTACATTTTTAGGGAAATCTTCTGTAACATAATTTTGACTATTTTTTAGATTTTTGTTATTTTTTATTAATATGTCCCTAACACGGCAGGAGAGGAGGGAAATCACAATAAGTCTTATTTTCCCTGTTTGGGGCTTTCCTATTCGTTGCATGTAATTAACATCTCTCAAGCGAAATTCGTTGTTTAAGTTATCATTTATGAATTTAGTTGTCATAGTTTCTAGATCGTTTAAGTTTTTTTTCATTTTTCTGCCAATCCGTGTAGTAATATATTTTTAGATTTTAATTCCTTTTCCAAATTTTTTATATTATTTTCAACCGTTAATAGTCGGCCTTCAAATTTAGATGTTATTGTCTGTTCTAGCGACTCAAATATTTTGGTAAATTCATCTTTTATTTCATCCTTCCAGCTTGATAAGCTTGATAATAATCGATTTTCATCCATATTGTATGTTTATTCAATTGTTAATTTGTAATATAGAATCAGCAAAACTCACCAAGCTGTCGCTCTTCTTCAAAACACTTCCAAGCTAGATCTGAAGGGAGGGAGAACGTCTGCTCCGTGCCAAGTCTAGACTCCAACTCCAAGAATGAACATTAATTTATATTAAATTAAATTAGAAAACAAAAAAAAATGTTATTATAGACAAATTGCTTCTTCGATTGATTTTATTTTATTGTAAAATTCTATGATCATGAATAATAAATAAATAATATTTTTGAAAAACATTATAGTTGTTTTATATTATATGTATATATATATAAAAAATACAAATCGTTTATAAAAAACAATCCAAAACACGTTTATTCAAAGTCATTGGATTGTTTTTTATAAAAGTTTTGTATTTTTTTATATATATAAAAACAATCAATAATTTTTTTTTCTTTTATATATATATATATATATATATACACCTATACATACCTTTTTTCAGCTATTTAAAGTAACAATTTCAAAAAGAAAATTTGATGTAATTTTACATACGTGATGTCAATATTATAGAAGTTCTATAAATTATCAATAAGTAATCTACTTGAACAATTACAATTTTCGCAGCTATTTAAGATCAATATAAGAAGAAAATAAGATGGCTAAACTAAACATGAAAAGAATTTTAGATTATTCCATCATCATGGAATCCTCTATAGACTATAGCTTATTAAAGTAATAGAATACTTTCAAATAAAATATAGATTAATTAATAATGAAATGTTGATAAGATGAAAGAAACCAGTTAATTAGACGATTTCCCTATGGCTTTAAAAAATATTTAAATAAATAAATATAGGCTAGAGATTTGTTGCATTGCCAAGAAAGAGTTTTTTAGAACTTAAATTTAGCGACGCTTTGTATTCAGACTTGATCTCTTTCAAAATATTTCCAAATACCCTGACCCCCCCCCCTGTAATAAAATCATACCACTCACCACTCACGGTGACTGAAGAGTTTTTGGTTATTGCAAGCAAAAAGAATTAAGAATAAAGCAAATATGTAGCAGGAATAAATATAATTAAATTCAAAAAGTTCAGAGAATTAACAATAAAAGTACAATGAGAATAAGTTATTTTGAATATTAATTCAATAATATCTAACAAATATATCAAAGCATATGGAAGGTAGAATTTTATTCAATTAACAAAATTTGCTGTATTTGTACTTGAGACGTTGCGCATATCCAGTGAGAGGACACCAAGATTTATGTACCATTTTATAATTCATATAATTTTGTATATTATGATAAAATCCATAACAACTCTGCCTGCGGACAATTTATTTATAAAATTAATTGTGTCTCTAATACTGTAAGATATAAATTTGTAATTAACAACTTTGGATTTTTTGTGAAAATTTTTATTGTATTTTTACATGTGTGCTCTATCGCTTTTTCAGCTCTTAGGAACTGATGATGGCATTATTTAATTAAAGCCGAAACGTTTTCCATAATTGGGAGTTTTTTATTCAGCAGAGGCTACCCATTGGCTGAATCCCTCTCCGATTACTTAATTATATACATATATACAGCCATCAAAATTATATTATTCAATTCTATATTTACGATAAATAAATCTAAAACAAAAACATAAATATGAAAAAGGGGCCAAGTTCGGTACAAACGGCTTCGCCGACAAAAGAGTTGAGATCTTAACGTGTACCATAGCAGTTGCTTAAATCATAACTATAGAAATAAACAACGTTCTTCAATTGATTTAAAAGAAAATTTGTTACGTTGATAGAGATTTTCTTTAGGAGACGGACTGGTATAAATATGCAATTGGATGTTGATGAAAGCAGTCCACGGTGGTTGTAAAAAATAAGACTATAGAGGTTTTATTATTTTACATTTATTTGTTAAACCGACGTTTCGGAGATTTATTCTGTTACCCTGAAGAAGGAGAGAATAAATCTCCGAAACGTCGGTTTAGTAAATAAATGTAAAATAATAAAACCTCTATAGTCTTATTATTTACAACCACCGTGGACTACTTTCATCAACATCCAATTGCATTTGTTACGTTATTTGATATTAAATTTATAACTTGGCAAAAGTTATAATAGTCAATAACTTATGTTTAACGTCATGATATTTAATACAAGCTTAAAATTTAGCTTTGCTAGTTGTTCTATTTTATTCTACAAACAATTTAGTTGAATATAAAACTTGTTAAGTTATAAATTTAATATCAAAGAACGTAACAAACTTTCTTTCAAATCAATTGAAGATCGTTGTTCATCCCTATAGCTATGATTTAAGCAACTGTTATGGAACTTGGTACCCGATTAGATTTCAACACTTTTGTCGGCGAAGCCGTTTGTACCGAACTTGGCCCCTTTTTCACATTTATGTTTTTGGACAGATATCATTAGTTTTTGAAAAGTTTTATCTTTTAATTTATCTAAATAATTACATTTTAACATTTATATTAATAATGATTAAATATATCTCATAAAATTTCTGTTAAAAACCCTCTTCATTTAGGGCCACGAAGAAGGGAAAGTTTCGGTTTTTCAATTTTCGCCTTTATTAATGTTCCAGGCTTTACCAGTATGCCAAATTCCAGAATTCTAGCTTGTTTGTATTTTCACTATATGTTAATTAAGGCTATAATAAATTGCACGCCTTCATTTAAGGTCCTGAAAAAGTTTATTTTTTCTCAATCCTTTTGTATTGAATTATTCAATTCTATATTTACGATAAATAAATAATAATAATAATACGACAAAAATAATATATAATTTTATTTACTCTAAGAAGACACCTAAAAGATGAAAAGATCAGAGTGCTTTATTTTATTTCTATCTCTTTTCACTATTAGGATTTTTTTTTATTGGAGCTAATTTTTATTTTGAATTTCGAACAACTTTGGAAATTTTTATATCTTGTGGCTACGTTGGTAGAAATGGAATTAGAAATGGTTGCTACATTCACGGACACGATTTCAGAATTGTAACTTGCTCCTCGAACCCGTGTCTCTCTCCTTTACGCGAAGAGCGGCTCACCAACTAGCCCACGGATCCTCCTGCCGAATAAGCTCTTTAGATTGAATGCCATTTTTACGATTATTAATAATAATAATATTAAATTATTTTTTTAATAATGTATTGATAACTATTAGACATGTGCCAAATAGATACTAGAATATATTTGAAAATAGAAAATGATAAATGTTTAAAAAATTACATTTGAGATAAAAAATAAAATGCAAAATCGGTAGGAGAATAAATGAAAGCAAAATTATTTATGTAATTATCAAGAGTGGTAAGTACTTTTTTATAGGCGAGGTTAATGTTTGGAGTATGAGACTACTACAGATTTTCTTAATTATACCGACGTTGCTTATTACCACAGGCATGCGCGCAGTTAGGGGGGGAGGGGCACTGTCCCCCTGATTCAATATCTCAATAACTATTTATGCTATGAGATTAATTTTATTCTTAAAAAATAAATACAGATTGAAAAATGTAGATAGTAAATAGGGGGGTTTCTGCTTATATTAATTGGGGGAAAAGATTTTTTTTAGTGTCGTTTGGTATGGTATGGGTATGCCAAATCTAAGTTTGCGACCACTAAATTCTGGGGGACAACTTTTGGCGGCCGAAAAACCTCGAAATTTTCAGACTTTTTCCAGTTTTTAACTTATAACTCGAAAACAGGTCATATTTTATAAATAACCGTAAATTAAAAAGGAGAAATTTTCGCGTTGATTAAAAAAAAAGAAATGCAAAATTTGTCTATTAGTTCGATTTTTAATGGGGATCCAAAAAACAGCCCCCATGATCACTTTTAAATATCCCTAAAACTCGGTCATTTTTCGATTTTTCCCATTTTGACCATGAAGGAGCACTCTTTAAACAAAGAATCCTCTGTACATTTTAAAACTATATTAAATTTGCTACAATTTAAACAAAGTTTCATATTAATTGGATAATGGTAACCCGTGTCGCAATGAGGTTGAAATTTTGAGAAAATGCAATTTTTGCAAAAAATCTCAGTTTTTCCTTCATAAAATGAAAAGTACTTATCCTAGAAAATTTTGTTGACTTGAACGTTTACTTGGACCTCTTTTTTGTTAAAACTCTTTGATTTATAGATATCCTACACAGTTTCCGGACAGGATATGATCCGAATCCTCATGCGTCATGGAAAATCCTGGATATCTATAAATCTAAGAGTTTTATCAAAAAGTGGTCCAAGTAAACGTTCAAGTCAACAAAATTTCCTACAGAATGAGATAAGAATCAAGTTCCTAGGATCAGTAATTTTCATTTTATGAAGGAAAAACTGCGATTTTTGCAAAAAATTGCAATTTTTCAACAAAAATTTGGTTGGGCGGTCGCCACGCCTCGCTCAACCCTGTCGCCCCCACTGCGGCTGGCCCCCCTAAGAAAGTTCCCTAACTACGCCAATGACCACAGGGGCCCATAATTTTACCCCAAATCGTCAAAAATATTTCCAACAAATATTATTCGTTGGAAGTAGTCTCTTGTTTATTTCAGAAGTGTATTCATCCAATCCTGAATTAAAATATTGGTTTGAAAAAAGTAAAAAATTTCGAATAAAATGTAACTTTCACTTGTGACATGATAACAACAGAAAATTCAGCTTTTTAAAATACATGAGTTTTGAAATGAGCCATCACTTGTGTATTTTTTTCTGAATTTTGTTATACATAATTGATTTAATAAAGTAGTTTTAATTTATTACTACTACATTATTTATTTTTATTTGATATATTATATTATTATTTACACAAAAAGGATTACACTCAATTAGCATCCATGAAATAAGTACTAAATCTAATTTTATATTCATAGATTAATTTTGGAGCCTTGGAACATCTCAATCATAAAATCTAACTGCTAGACACACGCCTCTGGTTAAAATTAAAACAAAAAACTATAGTTTGGACTATATCATCAATTTTGTCTTGTTTAATGAGATGAAAAATAGCTCAGATTATATACGAGTATATTAAATATTATTAATATCGTTGTTTCGCAGAAGAGACACTTGTTGCCTGGACACTTTGGATCTAATGTAAAAACAGAAATGAAAGGATTACAATTTTCCAAAATATGTATTTATCCTTTCTTTATGAGTAGCCTTAGGGCAAAGGACAGACGCTATGCGATAATTCAAGAAACGAATACTGGAATACTCTTGTACTCCACAAAGGTTCCTCCTTTTCTCATCAATATCATTAAAAAATAAAAAGTTCCAAGCTATATTAATTTGCTAATTTGTACTTGAATACTTAGAAGAAAATAAGTTGATTTTAAAATAAATATATGTAAACATTAGATATGTAATGTAAAATCTGGGATGGAGTAATTATTTTTAACAAAAATATGTAGTTAATAGAGTAAAGGGTGTGTAGTTTCACAGTGAATGAAATAAAACTCAAAGGAGTTTATACAAACTCAATATATTTCGGATTATTAGTCCATCATCAGGAGTTTACAAGTGAATACAGTATTGACTTGTAAACTCCTGATGATGACTAATAATCCGAAATATTGAGTTTGTATAAACCTCTTTGAGTTTTATTTCATTCACTGTGAAACACACCTTTACTCTATTAACTAACATCATGTTTCACCTAAAACCTACACCACTTTCCATAAGTAAAAAAAAAAAAAAAAATATGTAGTATTATTCCTCATGAAATAATCTTATTTAGGGATGTGATTAACCAGAGCTCTGATTGGGTTTAAGCTTCCCAAATGTGTAGGACCATCACTGGGGCAAATAATTTAGATTTATCTCAGTTACGAAGTAGAATTATAATAAGTTAGGTCAGGGGTGTCCAACATTTTGGCTTACACGGGCCACATTTGAAGAATAAAAATTGTCTCGGACGGGATAAAATATTATAATTCTATTGATATTTGTTATTCAAAAAAAGATAGTTAATAATGTAGAAATAAGAACTTTATTATTTTTTAGCTCATAGTGAGCTTCTAATTTTACTTTTCGTAAATTGTATACTTGAAAATAGCTTCTCGTATATGTAAATACATACCTACATACTTACAAAAAGTGATATTATGTATTAGTATTTGTTTATATTTTTTCCTGGCTAGATAATTAATATAAAATTCTAATAAAGAGACAATATTCAATTTTCTTTCAGATCGGTACCTAATTGTTGTTCTAGTCTAGAACATTCAATCAGAAAGTTTACAAGTAGAAAATTCTATTTATAATGAAAATGGAGTCGAAAATAGACCAAAATGATGAATATTTTTTCGGAAATCTTGAAATCTAGTTCTTAGTATTTGTTTATATTTTTCCTGGTTAGATGATTGTAGCATATAAGTAGTGAGCATACCAAGACCGATGTACACATTTTATATATTTTTTTGTAATTTTGTGTTTAATAATACATAACAACTCTGTCTGCACTCAATGTATTGAGTTTGCAAATATGTAAGAACCAATTATTATTTTATTTATAATTTATTTTGTTTTGTATTGATATTCATACATTTTATGCTCATTACAGCTCATTAGAACTGAAGATGGCATTATATAATTAAAGCCGAAACTGTTTTCTACAATTGGGAGTTTTTATTCGACAGAGGCTTCCTTTACTGGCTGAATTCCTCTCTTTCCTAATTTATAAATTAAGAATTTATTTGATCTACGTATATATTTACAGATAAATAATTAGACACAAAAATGTTGATCATAGAGCCGCAGTTATTTGGTCAAGAAGCCGCCCGGGTTGCCTCTTGCCTTAAAGAAAGAATTTTCGAAACTTCTTAATTTAAGTGTATTTATAAGTTTACCCCAAAGCAGTACATTTAATTACTTACATGTTTATTTGGCTATGTTTATAATATAATACATATAAAATGTTTAGATAATAAGAATATCAAAATAAAATTTATAACAATTTATACAAAATAAAACCAATATATACTTATAGAATATCTAATGGAAAATAATAGGAAATCTTTTATTTCGAGATTAGACCTTAGCCATTTTTTTAATTTAATCATTTATTATATATATTATTATTTCATTGTTCAGTTATTTTCCTAAAGAATATTATAAATTCAATGATTATAAAAGTACTAGAGGGATTGGGAAAGCTTTTGAAAAAGTTTGTATAAAAATTCAATTATTTGAACTCAAACAAAAATTTAACTTGACGCTTTACGATATGGTCTCAAGTCTCAAGTAAAGCTTAAATAATCGTTTGTAAATTAATGTAAGCGTTGAAATGTATTCACTAAAAGCAGTTTATCTTTCTAGGACTTCTCATGCATATTTTTTTAAAATATAAAAATGATTATAGAAAGAAAGAAAGAAAAGTTTTTCATTTTTTTTTTTTGCCAATTTAGGTGGGATTCTGATTATGGATTATTTGCTTTGAAGATCGAAAATAAAAGGATTTCTATTTATTTCTATTTAGTAAAACTACTTATTTATTTTTTTATAAAAATGTAGACCAGTAAACAATGTTTAATATAAAAAATGAAAAGGGGAAAAAAAATCGGGATATTTTGTCAATAAATAATGCTGTGTCTTTTCCAGGGCAACATTTTATACGTGTTTCATTAGTTGTTGATCGTAAGGATGGCCTCTTTGCATGTGCCATATCCTAAAAATAAATAATATTTACTTGGAATGAATAATTTTTTAACACAATTTTATTACACTACTTCACTATGAATTAGAATTAAAGAGAAGGAAAACTTTGTGGAAAAATTTGGGGAAGAGAATGGAAAAAGTTGATATTTCTTAAAAATATTTTGAAATATATATATTTGGATAAGAAACAGAGGAAGGACAAGACCTAAATTAGTATATTTTTTCAGATAATTATGGATATGGTATGTGAGACTTTTAGGCAAGTGAATAAATAATAGTTGATATGGGATAGAGTCCAGTGGAGGCTGGTAATTGAGTCAAACCACTCTTAAGATTGTATACTCTATAAAAGTATATGTGATGTTGATTAATCAAGTTGTTTTAATAATATAAACATTTTTTTTCTGAAAAGGCCAAAATCCAAAAAATAAGGCTATTTGGAATCATATAAATAAATAAATAAATTAGATACTTTAAAATCATTTAAATCGCTTCTTAAATCGTCATCCGAATATCCCTTCATCATTTTAGTTGCCGTTGGACCCATATATTTGTTAACCACTGCAAATTCCATGAGGGAAAGAAACACAAATACAGAACATGATGACATCCAAACATCAATAGCCTTCACATATGAAACAGGAGGCAAGGATTGTTGAGATTGCGTATTTTGTGTAGCTAATAGAAAAAATATTATTTAAAAAAAATATACTCTTATTTCTTTAATAAAGAGTTTAATTTTACCTAAAGTCAACAAAGAAGTAACTCCTAAAGTAACTCTTGCAGGAATCGCTTCAGGTTTGATCCAAAATGATATCCAAGACATTACAACAATTAATGCTGATGGAATGTATGTATGAAATAAATGATATCCTAATCGTCTTTTAAGATTAAAAACTACAGCCAAACAGGTAAAATTTCCTATATATATATATATATATAGATAGGTAAAATAAATCTTAAAAAATTGATGAAAAAAAAACAAATTATTATTCCAAGTTTTTTTAATTCTTACCTGTAGAATATTCAATAGTACAATCAGCAGTATAATTATTTGATATATCCAACTGAGGAAGCTCGATTTCTGGATTTACTACAAGAGGATCTGTTACGTTCCATATAAACACTAGATCATTAACCGTATGAGAAACTAAAAAAAACAATAATCAATACATCTTATACTATTAAATGAACGCTTCTTGTATCTCTATATCAGTGGCGGTTGGTGACTTTTCAACCAGGGGATGCTGTCCAAAAAAATACCCGTTTTTAAGAAATTTCATTTTAATCTTCGCTTTTTTTTGCAAGTTTCATCGAATACAGCATCATTTTCTTTATTTTCAAATTTAACATTATATTTTTAAAAAATATATTTTGGGACTTACGCCCCAAACGGATACTACTTTGTGTGAGTGAGGGTAGGAGTCAGAAATTAGTTATTGTGACTTCAAATCCCTGAGATGGAAATCGACCATCTTCCACAACGAATCAGCCTGTTCTATAAGAAAATCTTAAATTTCTCCTAATAAAAAACTACTAGAATAAAGTACTAATGCTTGTGGGTCGATATGTACCAAAAACTAATCAGCGTTTCATTTTGTTAAAGTAATGGTAGCTATTGCTATAAGCAAGCTCATAGCTGATGAAACTTGGGGGATATTTTTTTTATTTATTTCGAACCATATGAGCCTCTGTCAGCTTAAAAATTCGCAAATAGCCAAAATGAGGTCCACTCTAGGCACCACGTCTTCTGTCAAAAACATTTTTTTGATACTGCTTTTACACTTATCAGAAAAGAGATTAGATAATGTTAGTCCCAACAGTACCACTAGTGAGGAATTTTTCATCCTTCCCGAAAATGGCTCATTGGGAATATTTGTTGATTTTTTATTTGTCTTGATTATTTTTCATAAATGAATCAAATTTTATAGTCAATTTTGAGCCGAGTTTTTTTTTTTGGGGGGGGGGATATATTGAATTTTAGAGATCTAATAAACCCATCCCAAGACGCTGCATCAAGCAGAGGACAGTCTCATTGATTTCACTTCAACAACTCTGCTACTCTCGGCAAAACAAAATCTTTTCATTTAATGGTATTGTTTTTAAGGAATTTGGTGTTGGTACTTGGTGAAACATTTTTTAAAAATTATTGAATAAAAATTTTTTAATGGTATTGTGGATAAATCCGATCTATGCTAAGACTGTATAGTGTATACTGTATACCAGTGGTTCTTAACCTACGGGTCGCGAAGCATATTCTTTAAATATTTTACTACATTTATTTTCACTAAGTTTAAAAATATATCTTAATTTTTTTCAATACTTTTATTAAGTAAAAATATTCAAAATACTTACCTACTTTTTTATTAAATTTGGCTTTTTTGGGTCGCGACATGAACATATTTCTCGAATGTGGGTCGAAGCTTAAAAAGGTTAAGAACCACTGCTGTATACTGTTGGCACTTGATGAGAAAGGTTCATCGTCTGGGTATGCATTCGAATAGGAAGCTCTGAATTGCAGGTTGCATCGCCAGGCGCTCAATATTTATTGGTAAAATTTATAAGGGGGTGCATTTGAATAGGAAGCTCTGAATTGCAGGTTGAACACATCATGTATAAAAAAACAAATATATCTATTAAGATCTCAAATTAGTATTCTTATATTTTTCTAGATTTTATAATCAATAATGTGTCCATAGAACGCCTCCGTGAAGTGTTGAAATTTTGAAATATTTTATCTACTCTTATTTTCATAAAACTCAAAAACACTCATTTTTTAATTAATAAAATTTAAATTTAAATTGATAGAGTTTTTCTTTAGGAGACGGACTGGTATAAATATACAATTGGATGTTGATGAAGGCTATACTTTCATCGACCTAGACAAACTGAATAAATGGGGCTCTCAAAATTTAGTTAACTTTAATTCAAACAAGACTCAATGTTGTCTAATTTCTAGGCGCGAAAATAAAGATTTCCATGATATTCACTTCGATTCGAATACCCTGAATATGTGTCACAGCCTATCCATGTTGGGCGTCTCAGTCACATCTGACCTGTCTTGGAATGAACACATCTCCTCTGTGGCGAAATCTGCAGCAAGGAAGATTGGCTTCTTATTCAGGTCCAAGCGATTTTACAAAGCCCCACAACTTCTCACCATCTACAAGGCCCAAATCCGCCCCTGTCTCGAATACGGCTCACATCTGTAGAGAGGAGCCTCAAAATATTCTCTTGCTACCCTGGATGCAATTCAGAAACGAGCCGTCAGGCTAATTAACGATTCTACCCTAACCGACTCCCTCGACTCGCTGGCTCATCGAAGAAATGTCTCTGCCCTTTCCCTTTTCTATAGATACTATCACGGCAGGTGCTCTGATGAGATAAAATCAATAATTCCCCCCAAAGCATGCTTTGCACGTAGCACGCGTTTTGTCGACTCCCAACACTCTCTCGCGGTCAAATCAGAAAAGTGCCGGACCACTTCATTCGCCAATACATATATCCCCATGACTTCAAGGAACTGGAAGTCTCTCCCAGCCTCCATCTTTCCCAGCACCTATAATCTTCAAACCTTCAAAACCGGGGTGCATAGACACCTACGTCTACACCCTCTCACTTAATCAACTTTCCCTTCTCTTCGGTAATGCAAGGGTCTTTCGAGATCCATAGGAGCTGCATCTTTACTGGCGCACCCCTTCTTGCATTCGATTGAATAAAAAAAAAAAAAAAATTGACTTTTCGTTACCCTGAAGAAGGAGAGAGTAAATCTCCGAAACGTCGGTTATCGAATAAATGTAAAATAATAAAACTGATATAGTCTTATTTTTTTACAACCACCTTGGACTGCCTTCATCAACATCCAATTGTTTAAATTTAAAATTCATTTAGTGATAGATATTAAAATTTGTAAATCTCAAATAATTATAATCACGAAGAATCAGAATATATTTCATATTTTTTCAATTATGGAAATGCAAAAATTCAAAAAGTCTTCGAAACTTGGAATATAAGTCATTAAAAGCATAATAAACACACTGTTAAAATTTGAAGACGATTTACCACACAAAACATAATAAAATAATAATATAAAAAAAAATATTTTTCGATACTTACGACTTTCAATCATCATAGAGCAGATTTGAGTATCATGAGGATAAGACTCAAATTTCATTGCACATGAAAGTACTAAAGTTAATCTGAAATAACAAATGATTAAGAAAGGCTATATATAAACGATTTATATTTTATATTTATTATCAAAATCAAAAATTTTATCTCTTTAATTATTTAGTAATAGTATGTTTTACATTATTTTAAAAACTATATTGTATCAAATTTACAAATGGGTCGTCAGAAATTAACTTAAGGGGGTGAATGGGGGGCAGAAAGTTTCAAATTAAATAAATTAATAAAATTCCGCTATTAAGTATAAATACTCAACATCAAAAAAACATACACTCCATATTTTTAAAATAAAATGAATTAAAACACTAAGTATAACAAAGCAATTTTTATTAGTATTTTTAATAGATGAAATATGATTATTAAAAATTTATATAATTATATAAGTCAAAATTTTAATAAATAAACTCAAAAATAAATGGTTTCATAGATTTTACTTTACCATACAGGGTATGGTCAAATATTGTAATCGTGCATGAAAAAAGTGTTTTTTTTCATTCATTTTTTCGAAATATCTCAAAAACGGCTGAAACTATTTTGATTAAAAAATTGGTCGAAACCATGGCATTTCGGTCTACAAAAAAGCCCTGATAAATTAACATCGAAAAAATGATATTTTTCGAGATAATAACTGTTTTGTCAAAATGTCTGTTAGTACGTCTGTGTGTTACCAAATTTTTGTGGACGCCCTAGCTCAAAAACTTAGTGTGAATATCAAAACGAAATTTCACATGTAGTTTTGATGCATTAAGATTAAGTTCTTATTAGATTTTGTTTGAAATCGAAACCAAAATTAAGGGGGGGGGGGGTTAAAAATTAAAATTATATGTAGGATTTTCATACTAAAAAAACCGAGAAAAATGAAATATTCTATAAAATGAACTCACAATGACGAAAAGATTATTATTTTTTCTGGGGCCTAAGTTGGGGAGGGGGGTCAAAACTAGGCCCTTGGACCAAACTCAACCAAATTTTGTATACATAATCAGTGGGCTCCCAGAAGACTAAAAATACAAAAACAAACCGCCTAAAATTGGAGGAGAAGTTATAAAATGAAAATCTAGGCATTTGGACCAAACTCAACCAAATATTGTATACAAGGGCGGTTATAGTTTTTGCCCTTATAAGAGTTCTGGGGGCCCACTGATTATATATACAATATTTGGTTGAGTTTGATCCAAATGCCTAGATTTTATTTTTTGACCTCTCCCCCAAATTTTAGGCGGTTTGTTTTTGCATTTTTAGTCTTCTTGGAGACCATTGATTATGTATACAAAATTTGGTTGAGTTTTTGGTCCTAGGGCCTAGATTTTCATTTTTTGACCCTAAAGTCATGTGGATGGGGATTTTATTCTACGTTGTAACTTCGAACAGATTAATTATTTTAAAATTATCAAATTAAATTTTATCGAAAGTACTCACTTTAAGCTACTTTCTTAAAATTTTAGTTTTTAAATTAAATGGTTCAGGTAAGAGAAGATGCACATTCAAGGTAAATTTATAGACTCGTAGATCTCATCTCAGGCATCACAATACAATTTACAAGCTAACTAGTAGTGTTCAATTCGATACAGGAATAGTCAAAATTTTCTTGAAATTTTGTTCTAATTCATCTTATTAATATAATAATAATAATTATTATTATTATTTTGGTTTGAGTGTATAAAATATTAGCTTTTATCCCGATATTAATTTGGAGGTTTAGCTCTTTGTACTTTATTAGCATAATTTACAAAAGAGCAAATTCTAGAATTCATACAAACTTGCTAAATATACTATGTCCTTCTTTAGAATCCTTTAAATAAATTTCTGATGATGAAATACTAATTACCATTTTTACTTTCACATTTCTATTCATAGAATATAATGTGGAAGTATTGCGATGCCCTGTCTGTGTCCTGACTCTTTGAGACCTTATATCTCAGAGATGAAAAAGTTAATTTCATTTTGTAACTTCTAGATGGAAGGAATCGATGGCCTTAATAGTTGCAAACCGGATTTAGGACATCAAACCAGAAATTGGGGTCCCCAGGGGCCAAAAATCCGTATGTACATATGTACCCCCTCTGCGTTTCGCAATCATAAGTCTCAAAGCTACGAAATTCGAAACTTAAGCTCAATATAGACTAGAAGGAGTACATCAAGCTTTTGGTTGAAATCGGAAGACCGGAAGCGGACATTTACATGAAAGATTTTCCTTTTTTTTCGATTTTCTCAAAAACGGCTCAAACGATTTTTTTAAAATTAGTGTATTTATCAAGTTCAAGACACTTGGTAAATACACTAATTTTTAAAAAAATCGTTGGATCCGATTTTGAGAAAATAAAAAAACGAAATAAAGGAAGGGGGTGTAAATTAGTAGTGTCGTCGTGATGACTTCAAATAAATGAAAATGTGAAAGTTGTGTGGTGACCACACCAAATGTTTTTCTTTAATCTAGGGAGAAGATTCCAGGGGATCAAGTGACCTCATTAACCCCCACACCCCTCCCCTCCTGCCGACGCCCAAGGTCATGGCCTAATTAGCGACTGTTAACCATGCTTACTTGGACATGTAGAGTAATGTCTTGTCGTGATAAAGCCAGAGATAATGGTTAGGAATACTCATTTCGTGAAAGGTTACTTTTTTAGCATTCTTAAAAAAACTATCAGGTCTCCAAATATCATGTAGCCATTCGACATCTAAAATTCGATATTGCTCGTTCATATATTCAGGAAGTCTCAATCTAGGATCCCTCCAACTTTGAGCTAGGAATATATCCGCTACATAGGTCTGTAAATAAATTAAGAAATAAATAAACAAAATAAATTTGAAATAATGGTAATGTAATAACCATAGATTCTTCATTTATGGAATCTATTGATAACACTGTTACATGAAAATATACTATTGTAGGTTGACCATGGTATTTAGGTGCTCGATTTTTATCATAATGTTTTGGATTTAATGGTAGAACATCTCTTAATGATAAACTTGTTTCGGAATATAGACGGGAGTTCTCATCATTCAATTCAGCACGAGTATTTTTGCTAAAATTATTTATATAAATAAATATATATATTTATTTTTTAATTAATATATATTTACTTACTGTTGATTGCAAAGAGTGCCGATAATATGAATAGAAAAAGAAATAAAGAAAATATTCATTATTTTACGCTTAAAAGGAAAATGTCAATAATTCGAAATTCTCATGATGGTTTACCGTTAACTAATTAGATTTAGACTAAATTAAATTAAGGTTTATGGCCGAAAACCAAGCATAGAGTATACTTTTATTTTTACTTCTATTGGTTATCTAATTTGCCTTAGAAAAATATTTAATAAATAATTTTCAGATTTTTTTTATAAACTAATAATATACCTACATATAATATTTCATTTCTTATTGAGTTTGTAAAGATTGTGTTGAGAATTGCCTATATTCAAATTACTGAATTTGATTGGAATTATTCTTTATATAAAAGTGTTTTATTTAAAAATAGCTGATATGGCCATCTACATGACTTTACCATACACCTGGCTTCTCTATTATATTTAATATTTAATAAAATAATTTTATAATTATTTACAGAAACAACGAAAAATTTTTATTTCTATGTTATTTCGAGTTAAAGTTAATTGTTTTATTAGATTTTTTGTCTGAATATTAGTAAAGTCAATTGAATATAATTATATTCAGGAAAGAAACTCCTCTCTTAATTTTGGACCTATATTAGCAATGAATAATTTCTCCTTTTAATTACCTTTCTTCGATTTTTGTTTGAAAATATTTTTGCTCCCCCTCCCTCCACCCTCTCTTTATGGTCACTATCAATTTCACATAGTGAGTCATTTTCATGAGGTCGTATAGGGTGCATGTGGGAAATTTCGTCTTCCATTAAAAGTTCTAAGATTTATATTGATTTTTTGAACCCCTCCCCAAATTTGGCCCACGAAAAAAAAAATAATTCTTTTTTATTATGAGGTTCAATTTATGGTATATTTCATATTTTTACTTTACCATATGGTCAAGTATTGTAATCGTGCATGAAAAAAAGTGTTTTTTTTGCTTCTATTTTTCAAAATATCTCAAAAATTGGGCCTTTCGGTCTACAAAAAGCCCTAATAAGTGAACATCGAAAAATTATATTTTTCGAAATAATACTTGTTTTGTCAAAATGTATGTTAGGTTGTTAGTCTGTTATTCTATTAGTCTGTGCGTTACCAATTTTTTTTTTGAAAATCTTATAATTTAAATTTTTCAAAACCCCTCCCTCTCTAAATTTTGGGTTCGATTTCAACCAAAATCTAATCAGCTCTTAATCTAAATGGACTAAAACTACATGTGAAATTTCGTTTTGATATTCACACTAGTTTTTTGAGCTAGTGCGTCCATAAAAATTTGGTAGCATACTAACGTAATAATAGACATTTTGACAAGACAATTAATATCTCGTAAAATATAATTTTTTAGATGTTCACTTATTAGTGCTTTGTTGTAGACCAAAATACCTTTGTTTCGTAGAATTTTTTAATCAAAATAGTTTCAGCCGTTTTTTAGATATTTCAAAAAAACGAAGCAAAAAAAACCCCACTTTTTTCATGCACGATTATAATACTTGACCATACCTCTATGGTAAAGGAAAAAATAAATGTTAAATTTAACCAAATCCACCAAAAGAAAACAAATAAAAAAAAGCAAGGAACGATAAAGGAAATAATTAGGGCTGTGAATTTCCTATCCCTCCTTAATGGGAAGTTTTCCTTAATTGTCGATTGATAGTTTTTTTTTTTATTTATTTTATCACAGAACGGGATACCCAAAATATCTAAATAAATATATAGATTGTTTTTGAAGTTTTGCAGTATAAAAAAGAAAAACATGTTTATTGCTCTTTCTTAACAGCTTTTAATAAATAATATATTAAAAAAAGGTCTAGGATAGAATAATAAATAATTTTGAGCTATTATAAACCTTTATTAGCGAGGAGTCAAATCTGTAATTATGTTCGTAATAGATTGTCCCTTGTGTTTTTGTCAAAAATTACTATTAAAAACAATCAATTACTTTTATTTGATGAATGTACATTTTGTCTTAATGAATTTTAAAATTAATTAATCAATTCAATAATAATTATGAATTAAATGATAATTAAAATTTGAATTATTATGATTAAACAGAAATTATTGTATTTATATTTTCACTACATTTGTTTTATTAAATAATTAATTTAAATTATAATTAAATTAATTAACAATAATACAATATATGCAATTAAAAATTGTATTTTTGATAATATTTTATTTATTAGGAATTTTTACTTTTTTTGTATATTTATCACGCGGGGTATCAAAATTCAGTATTGGAATAAACAAGTGAGGTCAAGATACAATCAAGATTTTCGACTCATTACAAATTATAAAATTTTATTGATTATTTTTATGGTTGAAGATTTGGTGGTCAGATTTAATGAGTTGGAATGTTTTTATGGTTAGATCACAGGCATTAAAATGATAATAAGTAAGTTTTATTAAAACGCTTTGCTTCAACTTGTGAAGCCTTGGATTTGATTTCATCAATGATTTGAGTCATTCTCGCAAGATTTATCAATATTTGAAGACGACCTAAGAATTAAGGACAGTGATTATACTAGAACAGATGTTCTCAAACTTTTTCTTCATTCTCCCCTTTCATCATTGTTCAGAAGATCAATTTCCCTTCACAAGAAAGTCTAACTCAATAGCTGCACTAGCTACAATTTTACAAAATGTACATAAACTTCAGGACATCGCATTTTGCTGATTAGTGGTCCCATTTCGCCTATTGGAACTTTAAAATTTCCCCCCTTGGGGGAATTCTATTCTCCCCACATCTCCAGTTATAAACTCCGTATTAGAAGATTTAATATGTATCAATGAAGTTCCATAGAATCAATATAATTAAAATGTCATTCTGGTGAAATGTATAATTAATCATATTATTGCATGATTATGAGGCAGACTGTGGGTCGAGTGGTCAGAGGTGTCGAGCCGCTGTCCTGAGTATGCTGGTTCGAGACTGAGTCTCGGCAGATATTTGCAGCCGCCTCCTCTTGCAAAGCAATGGCAAACTACCAAGATGTATAATTGCCTAGATCAACCTCTCCAAACTAGCCGTTCGGAACCGGTGTTAAAAAGTAGGTCCCGTATATCTCGCTGTCCAAGGCAGCTAAACACACTCAGGACACAGGTATATGTGGAGAGGTGCCGAAACGTCAGGAGACCTGATATGGCACTTAAAGAAGAGGTGCATGACCATTAGGCTCAAATAATAAATGGAAATACCTTTAAACTTAGAAATCATCAAAAGATGTTCACAATTAAAAGCTACATCAAATTCAATGCTATCCATTTAAGTAAATGTTAATTCAGCCGCTGGCTGAATAACATTCCCACCAGTATAATCAAAAATTGGGCGCCTGAACTTGCTCCTATTCTCTCAAAAATTTTCAAATTTTCATATACCACTGGCTCATTTCCGGGGAGCTGGAAAACAGCAAGAATTCAACCAATTAAAAAAAAAGAGATTCTTCAAATGTAGCCAATTATCGTCCGATCGCCATAACTTCGGTTCTTTCTAAAATCATGGAAAAAATCATTAATGAGCAAGTTCTTCACCATTTAGAATCTAATAAACTAATCCACGATAGTCAATACGGCTTTAGACAATTTCGGTCCACCGGCGATATTTTACCATATATAACTCATATTTGGAATAAAGCACTAGAGACTGGTAAAGAGACTTTCGTAATAGGCTTAGACATTTCAAAGGCCTTCGATCAAGTCTGGCACAAAAATCTTCTTGCCAAATTACCTGCATTTGGCCTCCCCCCGAGCCTCTGCAAGTTGCTTGAGAGCTTTCTCTCAAACCGCTCTATTAAAGTCGAGGTTGACGGAATATCATCCTCGTCCTTTAATACTAATGCTGGAGTTCCTCAGGGCTCAGTCATCTCTCCCACGCTCTTTATTATCTATATTAATGACCTATTAAATCTGCCCTCCAATCCAATACATTGTTACGCTGACGATAGCACCCTCCACAACGCTCAATCCTTACTAGACAATCGCGCAAACATAGCCTCCTCAATAAATTCAGATTTAAGCATGCTTAAAAAATGGGGATCCCACAATTTGGTAAACTTTAATGCTAGCAAAACACAATGCTGCCTAATTTCTAGGCGCGCAGATAGGAACCTTCCGGACATTTCCTTTGATTCGAGCTCATTGGAATTCCGTAATAAAATATCAATGTTAGGTGTCACCTTAGGTTCTGACCTCTCTTGGAATGACCATATTATCTCAGTAGCAAAAGCTGCAGCATGTAAGCTTGGCTTTCTTTTCCGAACCAAACGATTTTTCACCCCACTCAACTCCTTATATTATACAAGGCTCAAATTCGCCCCTGTCTTGAATATTGCTCGCATTTGTGGAGAGGGGCCTCCAAGTATTCTCTTAATACCTTAGATGCAATTCAGAGGCGAGCTATCAGACTGATAGGCGATCCTACATTAACTGACACTCTCGACTCCCTAGCCCATCGTAGATCTGTCTCCGCCCTTTCCCTTTTTTATAGATATTACCATGGCTTTTGTTCTGACGAAATAAAATCGATAATCCCACCAAAGGCTTCATTTGCGCGAAATACACGATTTTCTAAAATTCAACACCCCTACGCGCTTAAACTAGATACTAATCGAACAAACGCATTCGCCAATTCATTTATCCCTATGACATCTAGAGACTGGAACTCTCTTCCCCCGACCGTCTTTCCAGCAACTTATAACCTTCAATCTTTCAAGACCAGCATCCACAGATACCTTCGACTGCTACCCAATCCCTAAATCTCCCCTTATCTTCACGTTACAAGGGTCCACCACGGACTACAGAGGTTGTACCTTCTTGGTGCAACTTCTTCTTGTATCAATATCATTATAAATAAATAAAGTTGGAATATTATGAAAAGAAATAAAAGAGTAAAAATTCAAAAATTAGACAGACTCAATTTTAATTATGAATTGTAGCTTAAAATTAAAATATTTTTGTACTAATAAAGAAAAAGCAAGTTAAGGATTTCAACGATATTTTATTAGTTATAGAAAATAAATAGGACAAAGAAATTCAGTAAACAAAAAACAATATCATTTAAAGTACCTGGAGGACCGATCTTGGCTCGGTAATGTGTTTGTTTTTTAATTAATCAACCACTTGTTTTATTTTTATTCATCCATCAGTTAATAATTAGTTTCATTAAAAAACCTATCAAAATATTTTTTTCCCAAAAGTGAGATCTGGTATTAAGTCGATTCTTCAGCAATGGTTACCAATAATAATCGAAACGTTAAAAAATACAATTCAAAATTATTAATCATCAAGTTTTAGATGAGAATTGATGGCTATTTTCGATTTTAAGACGATTCCTCCATGTCTGTAGAAATGCTGGTTACCAATAATAATCGAAACGTTAAAAATTCAACAGAGGCGTAGTGAACTGGCGTCCGGGGCTCGACATTTTATTGGCGGCCCCCTCCAGAAACACATATAGTAATATTATATATAGAATTTACTAGTAATAAGAATATAATCCAAATAGTAATAGAATGTAGTACCTACCTTAAAATATCTATGATATATTAGGTATATTACGAATAGTCACTACATAACTACGCTTCTACAAAATACTGTACTGTTTTTCGGGATAAATATGAACATTGGCTCAGGTTAGGCTTTAAATTTGAGACAATAATCTAAAAAACTAGGATTGGATTTGGAAATGTGTCAGTGGAAAAATCGGACATACTATCATCTAGAATTAGTTAAAAAGATAATATTTATTTTACATATTTATATAATTGTTTTAAAAATAACATACAGTTTACGGAGATATTTGATTGATTTACTGCAAATATTATTTATAACACATTTTATCTGACAAATCATGAAACGAAATAATTAATCATGTTACAATGATTATTAATTTAAAATATATTTCCCAGAAATCGATCAAAATAACAATTGAAAATTTCAGGAAAATCTTGTTCGACTTGGATTGGCGCCCGGGACATTATATACCCCATTGCCCCCCCCCCCCACTACGCTCTTTATATTTGGGCAGCCTTTCCATCAATTCAGCATTAAGTTCTACCACTCTATCTTCAATACCAAAATTAATTTTTTTTTTTAAATAAATAACAATTTATTGAACCAGCTATCTAATTAATTAAATTGTCTAATTTTAATATATAATAATATTTGTAATGAACTATTTGTGGGATTTAAAATTAAAAGACCAATTATTTATTAAAGGAAATTCAAAAAAATGTATTTTTAAATTTTTATTGACACAACCACCTGTGAATAATTAATTGAATTAACAAATTATCTATCAAATTAACGTTAGCCGAAGATGAGACCCTGGTAGATTGAATTGTCAACCCAGAAACCCCCTAACCTGTGAATTTCATCGAAATCGTTAGAGCCGTTTTTGAGAAACCGATTGTATATATATACAAGAATTGCTCATTTAATATAATAAGATAAGATTAAACTTTGGAACAAATCGCCATTTACAGCCAAATTGCCCTAATTTCAGATAAAATTCTTGTCGTACAGTGCTCTATTGTCTTTGTATATTATTATTTGCACTCTTCAACAACAGTATTTTTTAAATCAATAATAATGTTCATAAGATATTTATGCATTTTATTCTTCAGGTACGGCCATAAAAAGAAATCGCACGACCTTAGATCGTGTGATTTAACTGGTCAATTAATTGGATCTGCTCTTCAAATCCAAGCATTAGAAAAACATTGGTCTAGTACACTTTAATGTCTCTACTGCCAGAGAGTGTACCTACTGCAATGGCAATCCATCTTGTTGATACCAGGAAAACATTATCTTGATTAGAATAATTTCTAATATCTGTCTACTTTTTGGGTTTTTAGCTCTTTTCATATCGATAAATTTAATGTAGTTTTTAATTCTAAACATCTTTTGAACTTACACTTTTGATCTAAAATCAATAGAGAAAAATCTATTGCCAAATGAAAATTTTACCAGTGTATTTCCTATAGAATAACAAAAAAAAGACACCCAGTATATATACATATATTACAGCGATATGACGTGTTTCACCATGTGACCACGACATATACCTACATGTAGAAAAATCGTAAATTGGATTTTTCAATATTAAATAAAATTTATATGTATAATACTAGGAAAATTGGTATAGGAAATTATAAAAATTAAGGATATTCTTAATTTTTTATTTTAAATTGTATTTATTTAAATTTTACCAAACGAAAATAATTGCCAAATAATTAATTATTTGTCTTTATAGATGTTTTCATTGATTACTTAGTATTTAAAAGTATTTATTTACATAATTTCAGCCCTAGGAAGACTTGTTTGCCAAAAAAGAATTTTAGAAATTAATAATACATTTTAGTATATTGATATATAGATAACATCCTTTGTATAAGTTTCTGCACACTATCAGCTTCATTTCTAACTTAAAAAGGACCTTTATTATAAGTATTATTAAATAGCTGTGAACTGGTCTTTTCTTTAGAAAAGGCTACTGATTTTATTATTATTATTAGGATAAGTAATGTATATATACTTATGTTTAGTCGGGTATCTGAATACGTGCAGAAGTATTTGCAAAGAATAATATATATGTTGCAGTAAAAACCGATTTCGAGTGAGAACGGGTTCTTACTAGTTAAAACGAGTTTTACTGAATATCTTTGTGGCAACTAGAATTTACTGCTGTCAAAACTGAATTTCACTTAAAACTAATTATAACTAGATAAAACGCGTCTTGACCAAACGACTCAGTTAAAACCCACGTCAAGGTTCATTTATAATAGCTTATATGTGACGCATTGGATCGATTCTGGTTGGTCAAGCAGCGTCGCTTGACTCTCGGTCACTTTGAACATTAGATAAAACTATCTCATACTGCTAAAGGGCATGTGTGCCTGTGTCCCCCCTCCCAGAAATAATCAATCAAACAACCCCCAAACTGTCCACTCTAAGACAAATTCAGAAGCAAATTAGAAGCAAAGTTGTAGAGGATGTAATTTTTGACATTTTCGCTTAAAGAAATTTTGAAAATAACTATCCAAAATGGGGGGCGGGGTCAAAAATGAAAATTCTATTCCTTTTGACCAAACTCAAAAACTCAATCAAATTTTGTATAGATATTCTGTGGGCCCCAGAAGGCTAGAAATGCAAAAACTAACCACCAGAAATGGGGGTGGGGTCAAAAATGAAAATTCTAGCCCTTTTGACCAAACTCAACCAAATTTTGTATAGATATTCTGTGGGCCTCCAGAAAGCTAGAAATGCAAAAACTAACCACCCAAAATGGGGGGAGGGGGGGTCAAAAATGAAAATTCTAGCTTTTCTAGCTTTGCATTTCTAGCCTTCTGGGGACCGGACCCACAGAAAGTCTATACAAAATTTGGTTGAGTTTGATCAAAAGGGCTAGAATTTTCATTTTGACCTCCCCCATTTAGAGTAGTTATTTTCAAAATTATTTTTAAACGAAAATGTCAAAAATTACATTCTCTACAAATTTGCTTCTAAAGGAATTTGACGAAGAGTAAACAGTTTAGAGGTTGTTTGATTGATTATTTCTGGGGGGGGGCACAAATGTCCTTTAGCAGTATGAAATAGTTTTATCTAATGTTCAAAGTGCCTGAGTCATGCGACGCTGCTTGACCAACCAGAATCGTTCGAATGCGTCACATATAAGCTATAAATGAACCTTGACGTGAGTTTTAACTGAGTCGTTTTGTCAAGACGCGTTTTATCTAATTATAATCAGTTTTAAGTGAAATTCATTTTTGACAGCAGTAAATTCTAGTTGCCACAAAGGTATTCAGTAAAACTCGTTTTAACTAGTAAGAAACCTTTCTCACTCAAAACCGGTTTTTATTGCAACTTATACATATAAAGAAAGATAGAATGATTGATAGATTAAAAAGAAAAAAACAAATATAGTTTTAAAATTGAAAATTGTGTGGTCTTAATGTTTTTATAATGTTTGTAATATTTTTTCAGTTTAGAACATAGTTTAAGTAGATAGATTCATGAATTTTTAATTATTACATTAATTTTATAAATAAATAGACAAAATATTTAAAAATTTTATATTAAAAGTTTATTGATTTTAATCAGTTTTTGTCAATCAGATAATTTTTTGAAAATAATATAATATTTTTTAGGTAATTTTTTAATAAACCTAAGAAACAAGAAACATCAGAGCAATGGTTCATTTGGATGAACTATTGCTTTAATGTGAAGATATATACACTGTCAAATTTTATATTCTTTAGGTATAATGGAAAATAAAATAAATTTGTGGTCGATATTTTGATGCAATATATTTATTTAGCCATGACACCGATGTTCAAGTGAGATTGGGGAATGCCTTGGAAATTTGTAAATACGTTTGAATTAAACAACGAAAGTTTGTTGGAAGATTTAATATTTATTAACGAACGAGCCTCTGCCCTGAAGGATGATACAATTGGGGATCTAAAAGTCGGCATTAAGGTCAAATTAATATTTGACCTTCATTCCGACTTTTTATTATATTACACCGAGATATTGGCCACATTTATACCTAAAGAATATTGCTTTGATCTTTCTATGAATTTCTTTTTCTGATGAGCTAAACATTGGAAAACTGGTTGAAATCAATAAACTTTTAATTTGTTTGCCTACCTATTCGGTTAAGCGGAGCGTGTACGTTTTATACTTTATGTTATGACGTTAACATATTCTCGCCAAGAGTATAACGCTGGGTTACATTAATAATAATTACAAGCAATTTTCATCTGAAATTAAGAGAGTTCTTTATTATTTTTCCAGGTCTTTATTATGCTCATTTTGATCCGGAGACTGCCAGTCGGGGAGTTTAGCTGGAGAGGTAAATCTATCAAAAAATACTGCGGGTGTCCTAAGACCAGCTCAGCGAGGACAGAAACTTCGCGTGGAGCAAAGGGGCTTGATCCCAATGTTCAGTATGCATAGGGACTGCCAAAGAATGGCCTATATATCAATCATTTTGGCTTGAAGAGTTTTCAGCACGAGATGTCAAAAGAGTTAACACAGCAATAGCTAGTATGTGGCGGCTTAGCGTTCATTGAGCTTCTATTTTTGATCCTTCGATGGCGGCTCTTCCTGCGAAGCAGATTTCCAGGGAACATGAGCTGGGTTTAGACTGCTGTGAGACAGATTAGTTTTACCCTAGTGAAGGCATGTTTTTGCGATAGTAATCCTGCTCAGTAGGATAGGAACCGCAGGTTTGGACATTTGGTTAACTAACACACTCGGTCGATCAGCCATTGGATCGAAGCTACTATCCGTGGTATTAAGAGTAAACGCATCTAAGGCTCTTCCCAACTGCTCTTAGATTCTTGAATAAATATGTTATGATGTCGATATCTTGTTAGTCATTGGGCCCAGGTTCATAAGGACGATTGTTGAATTATTGAAGGAAAATTTTGATTAGTATAGAATTGTGAGCTTTAATTTTTAATGTTAATGTTTCCTTTCAGTTATATCTGTAATTACAAATTAATTAAAGCTTTGGTAATTGAAAAATTTATTAGAACTTTTTGAAATAAACCACATTATGCTCTGTTTAATATATTTATTAAAGAAATATTAAAAAATATATTAAAGAGATGCATAATATGGTTTATTTCAAAAAATCCTAATATCTGTAATTGTTTTGCCAAATTATTGCTAATAGATTATTATTTATTTTGTCTATTTATTTATTTGAAGGAGAAAAAAAACAAAATTTTCTTAAAGATTAAATTATCTCTCCTATAAACAATCTTTAATATAATTTTGGTGCATAATTTAAAATGATTTTAAATTCTCAAGCCTTGTAGGTATACATTAGATTATTATCGGGCATCAAAATTTCTTCAAAAATCGGTCACCGCCCAACAATGTTTCCCATTTGGGATGAGATACTTGGGAACAGCAACATTCTTAGTTATTTCGACTCTGAAAAATGGCAGATTTTGGATACCCAACCAATGATTTTAAACCGATTCAACCGAATTCAAACCTTCAAAACCCGGTAGTACAAACACCTATGCCTCCACCATTTCTCTTGACCAATTTCTCCTTCTCTTTGATAATGCAGAAAACTTTCGTGATCCATAGGGGCTGCCTGGTGAAGGGCGCATTCTTGCATTCGATTGCATTAAAAAAAATAGACGAGCGACTTTTGTTGGTCGATAATCGTCTAATGTATACCTACCTTTAGAATGTGTATTCGCATTTGTCATTTGCGAAATTTAATATTATTTTTTCTTTCTAAGAGCTGGATCGAAATATATGAGACCAATCTAGTTAAAAAAAGGTTTTTTGATCTATGAATTTTATTATAGTATACTTATATCAAAACTTTTCAAATAATTTTATTACAACTTTCCAGTATTTTTATAACTAAAATAAATTAATTACTAATTATAATATTCAATACTTGTCTATCACTGTAAGCATTTTTCTATGGATTTAGTTCTTTTCGGGAAGTTTTTTTTATCAACTCCTATTTAGATTTGAGGAAAATTAAACGTGTTGTTAGATTGTTAGTCAGAGTATAGAGGCTTGGATGTTTCTGTTTGCTTGAGCGAAGAAACTTAGTTTTACAATCTCCGTAAGCAGCTACGTCAAAGGAACCTAGTGAAAAGAAAAATAGATATTAGCCTTATATATACAAAAATGTTAAAAGATATATAAAAATAATCTTTGAATAATAGAACATTAGCCATAGACATGAATATTCGACTTATATTATAAATATATAGATTTGAATTTAAATTTCATTTTGGAATAATTAAATTCATAATAATCCAAAAGTTGAAACTTGGGGGAATACTAACGGATGAAAGGGGGGAAGTTAAAACCTAAATTAGAATATTTTTTCAAACCAATAAAGAATGTGGAATGTGAGACTTAGAGGAATAACTGTATCAGAGCCGGATTAGGGAAATATTGGGTCCTAAGAATTTACTTTGGGCCTTACCCCTAATTTTTTTCTTAAGAAAAATAAATATGTAAATAAATAGGTACAACATTGAAATTTTGGATAAATTATAATGCATATACAAAATTAAAGCAATAAAAAATTATCGATAAATAAAATAAAATTTGTAAGTACTTAACATAACAACATAAGTTAGAAAATTTCAAAAGTAAAAAACTCTACATGAAAAATAAGTACTATTACGATATAAGGAATAGAATAAATATATAAAAAATTATATATTGCATTTAGGGGTTACAAAGTAACAAGGGCGGATCCAGGGGGGCGGAGGGGCGATCGCCCCCCCATAGAAGCCCGTGCCTGGCAAAAAAAATTTGTAAAAAAAACAATTATTTTTTAAAAAAATTTTAAAATTGAAAATAAAGTTCTATGTGTGTGTGGGGGGGGGGGGCGTCTCTGACCTCCTCCCCCAGCCTGGACAATTAGATCGCGACACACTTTCGAGATAAAAAGTAGATCTTATATACATCGGGCACCTTATATACATTCACCCCCCCCCCATAAAAAATTCCTGGATCCGCCCTTGCAAAGTTATCCATTTCTTTAGTACAAGTTAGATTTTGAATATTCCTAATGTGATCTATTCTGCAAACACAAAACACAATATCACGGGTTCGATTCCAGATAGAAGCAAAAATTTTGAAATATGAATAATAATAATATTGGCTCCCCCGCTCCAGGAACTAACAATCCCTGGTTCTAAAGAAACCCGACGCGTGCACCGGACTACTTCAATAACAAGCAACTATGATTCATGTGAGGATTAACAATGACCAAAAACATAAATGTGAAAAAGGGGCCAAGTTCGGTACAAACGACGTTCGAGGTTGACGGCTCCACCGACAAAAGAGTTGAGTTCTAAACGGGTACAAAGTTCCATAGCATTTCCTTAAATCATAGCTATAGGAATGTACAACGTTCAATTGATTTAAAAGAAAACTTGTTACGTTCTTTGATATTGAATTTATTTAACTTTGTAAGTTTAACGTGATGATATTTAATACAAGCTTAAAATTTAACTTTGCTATTTGTACTATTTTATACTAGAAACAATTTAGTTGAAACTTGCCAACTTATAAATTCAATATCAAAGAAAGTAAACACTTTTCTTTTAAATCAATTGAAGAACGTTGTACATTCCTATAGCTATGATTTAAGCAACTGCTATGGATAACTTTTAAGGAGATAGGTGTTGGTTCTAGGTGAAACATTTTTTAATAATAAATTTTAACTGCTATGGAACTTGGTTCCGGTTTAGATCTCAACTCTCTTGTCGGCAAAACCGACAACCTTGGATGTCGTTTGTACCCTTTTTCACATTTATGTTTTTGGTCAAATATCACTAATTTTTGAAAAGTTTTATCCTTTTTTTTTATTTTTTTTAAATACGTAGCAGTTAAATTTCACCTCTTCATTTTATGTCCTGAAGAAGGGAAATCTTCGGTTTTTCGATTTCACTCTTTATTAATATGTCATGCTCTATTAGTATGCCAAATTTCAGCATTCTGGGGTCATTGTATTTCCACTATTTGTTAATTAAGCCTATAAATTTCACCCCTTCATTTCGGGCCCCGAAGAAGTGAACGTTTTAGTTTTTCAATTTCCTCCTTTATTAATATGACAAGTTTTACCAGTATGCCAAATTTCAGCTTGATTGTATTTTCACTATATGTTAATTAACTCTATAAATTTAACCGCCTTCATTTTAGGTTCTGAAAAAGGGAAATTTTATGAACTTTCATTTTGAATAAGAAGGTTATTTACGAAAAGTTGATAGTTTTCTATTTATAAGCAAAAAACCGCCAAAAAATGAGATTTTTTACATTTTTATTGCCTTTTTGACAATATTCCGTCACGATTTTGTTAGGAAACCTCAGACTCGAATTTAGCACACCCAAAAACATAAAGGGCCGAAGAAATTTCAACTACCCCAAAACTTTTCGGGTAAAAATACAATTTAACTGGACTATTTGTTTTAATAAAAAAAATTCCCACTATGGATTGACCCCCCCCCCCCCCCCATGAAAATTTTCTGGCTACGCCACTGATAACGAATGACTTTCTATAGTAATGAATAATTTAAAAAAAAACGACTTCAAAAAAATTCAATGCTACAAACAAAATAATAAGAACTGAAAAATCAAATAAAATGCACTTCAAAGTATAAAATAATTATCTAATTTAGTTACAACATGAAATCACTTTTGTTAAGGGAGAATGGTGTAGGTTCTTGGTGAAACATTTTAAATAAAGTAAAGAAAATTTTCAAAATTTTCTTTACTTTATGAAATTACTTTTGAAGACGTTGCCAAACATATATGTACATTTTATGAATCGCACTCGATGGATCGTGCTTACTATGTTTGGCGGGTAATGAAGACAACATCGCGTAAGCTCGCTTGTATAGTTTGTTTGGCATGGACTTCAAAAAGTGATTTCATGTTGTAACTAAATTAGATAATTATTTTATACTTTGTAGTGCATTTTATTTTATTTTTCAGTTCTTATAATTTTATTTGTTGCATTTAATTTTTTTGACGTTGGTTTTTTCTTCTTCTTCTTCTTTCGGATTTCTACGTCTGGCGACGCTTCTCCGTTCCCAATTTCCAAGTTTCACGTTCCCAGACATCCACAATCTCGAGATTTCTGGAACTCATAGCCTCGTTCATCCAAGAGCGCCTGGGTCGACCTCTTTTTCGTCTTTCAGGGGGGGGGATCCATTCTAGAGCCTTTTTTGGGATTCGTTGGTTTTTTAAAATTATTTTCATTTTTCCATTTTTAGTGTTGTTAACTAACCATTGGAGTAGTTAGGGAGTTTTCCTTGGGGGGGGGGGGGGGGGGGGGGCAACCGACCAGCTGATATACCACCACAGGATTTCAATTCAGGTACTTAATCCTATTAGAGATCAACTAACTTTTTAGTAGAATTAACAAATTTTGGAAGTAACGAATTAATTTAATGAGAAATAGATAAGTGATACCTCGTATAATAATGGAGTTTATATTTTTCTAGAGGGAGCAATGAGTTTTGTAGGGGTGGCACTGCCCTCCTTGCCCCCTCTTCCCTTTGGGTTATTTTTTGTGGGAATTTCTTTAAACAAAAGTTGTCAGAAATCCCATCCTCTACAACTTTGCTTATAACAGAATTTGCCGTAGAGTTAATAGTATGGAAGTTAATTATAAAATTTCCATTATTGTTTATAAGAATTGAAGAGTTCCGTTATTTTATCATTGATCAATGATCATATCATCAGAACTTGTCCAAATTAATATGGGATCACCCCTAAGGTACCCCCTTTCCAATAAAATAAAAATCATCGAAATCGGTCCACATATGGTAAAAAGTTATCGCTGAACACACATAAAAAAAAAAGATTCCGACCAATTGATAACCTCCTCCCTTTTTTGAAGTCGGTTAAAAAATTAAATTAAAAAAAAACAAGTTAAGAAAAAATACACGCGCGACAAAAGTGAAACTTTTTTCTATTGAAATATGTACTTTCTAATAAACTTACTAATTGAATAAAAGATTTCACTGTCGATGGTAACAGAATTGTTTTTATTTTAGGTTAAAAATAAAAATAAAATGAGAGAGTCTTCTGTTTTTTAAATAAAATAATTTTTAATTATTTCTAGAGACTATAGTTTCGATAGGCATTGCCTCATCATCAGTCTATCACAAATATTTCAAATTAGTTACAAATTAAGATTTATACATAGAAAATTTTGAAAAATATATGTCTTTTTCTTCATGTTTCTCTTGGGAGTTTAGAACATTCTAAACTCCCAAGAGGAAACATGAAGAAAGACATTATATATTTTTCAAAATTTTCTATGTATAAATTCAATTTGTAACTAATTTGAAATATTTGTGATAGACTGATGATGAAGGCAATGCCTTCGAAACTATCTCTAGAAATAATTAAAAATTATTTTATTTAAAAAACAGAAGACTCTCTCATTTTATTTTATTTTAACTCTAAAAACTTACTAATATCCCGTAAGAAGTAGAACAAATTCGAAATTATATAATAATACAAAAGAGCTCATAAAAGAACGTAATAAATTAAAAATAAAGAGAAAATTGAAAGGAGTTCGAATCTAATATAACCAACCAATGATAATGAATGGTGACTTCAATGTTCACTTCTTCAAACCTGAGGGTGGAGAATTATAATTTAGTGTACATCCAACCATTTTGGTTGGTTGGGTTGACTTTCATTATCATTGGTCCCAGTCCTTTTTTAGTAATAATATTAGCGTTATAAGTTTTTATATCTTTTTTAATGCTATCTAAATATTTTACACATTAGATTATATTCGATTCGAACTCCTTTCAATTTTCTCTTGATTTTTAATTTATTACGTTCTTTTATGAGCTCTTTTGTTTTATTATATAATTTAGAATTTGTTCCCTTCCTTTTTCATAGAGATATTAGTGTCTTTATTATAAGTGTCTCGCTAGTCTCGTGGAAGCGCTTCCGACCCGTATTCGTTCGGTCCTGAGTTCGATTATCACAAAATTGTACATTTTCCGACGTCAATTTCTCAAGGAATATTTTCTATAATTTTTAATAGAGCAGTCGTATAACTAAAGAGTATAAACCGACCCTGACGGTTAATCGAAGTTTCACTGCACAAATGAACATTAGTACATACTTAACATGAATAATAGAAGGTCCCTAAATGATAAAAATCATAATTTAAGAACATTTTTCCGATCAGATTAAAAGTGAATATCAGAAGTTTTAAAAAAGTACCTTTTTATAGTTGCTTTTATTTAACTTGGTTCCTTTGCCTGTTATCTGTCTGTATTAGTAGAATTTTGACCTACTTGGGACTGATATGATTTTTTTGAAATTTTTCCATGACAATACAATATAAGTAAAAATCTACTATCCAAAATTAGATGCGAGTGGTAAAAAAATCAAAATTTTAAGTTCTTTGACCGATCTGGACCAAATTTTTTCAGAGTTAGTCTTTAGATCCCTCTGGAAGTAAAAATTATTAAATTGAAAAGATTTAATTTACCGAGAGTAGCAGAGTTGTTTATTCATAAGTATAAATTTCTGCTTTTTAGTGAATTTTGAAATAAATGACTGTTTTTTAAAATGTTTTTTTTTATTTTTTATTTAGTGTTGATTAATTATTGTAACTTCATTAATAAATACTATAAAAAATTTAAAACTTAAATATCACTTAAACTATACCGACTTTCTTAAAAATACCTCGTATGATTCTGTTTTTTAGCACTTGGTTTCAATCTCCAAAGGGGAATACAACCCTTCTGATATGTAATTAAAATTATCCACAACAATTCGGATTCAGATGAAGACGCCCTCGTAATTTTCCAAACAATAATAATGTTGATTTTTCTTATAAATAAGAATTTAATAAAAAAAATGTTCAATTAAGACTAACAAAATGTGGTTAAAATATACATATGTGAAATGTTGTATGTTTGAAGATAATTCAGGTCTTATTTCAGAATATATTATGATTTGTAACTTAGCCCCAGAAAGAACTTTATAAAATCTTCCGTATTTGAGTTAACGGGTATTTTAATCTAGACAGATACATAGACGAACAGGCAGATAAAAGCTGCTTGGAAATAATTTTTCTTCCCAAGTTTCAGTTGTGTGTGTCTTGATTCTGATATCCACGATAATGCAAGAATGAAAAGACCTAGAGTGTTGTCATGATAAAAGCATAAACAAACAGGCAATTTGCAATTCGAATTTATTAGAAATAATTGTTTTAAAATGAATTAAGAAATTGAAATTAGTCGGTACGCCCGAGTTAAGCCGGCCTAGTATTAAATTCATTCAGAAAAAAAAAATAAAAAAAACTATTTGCACATTGTGTTTAAACATGTCTGAAATGTGAAGAAAAATCATTTTCAGCCATAGACTTGCACCACATTCAAAATAAAGGGATCAATAATTGTGCCCATAATTATGAAAGTGGTCCAAGTCATTGATTGATAGTTTCGAGATATTTAAAGTTTTGTAAAATAAACAAGATTTGAATTCTGTATGAGACAAATAGAAATTCACTTAACGGTTCAATTTTATGCGATTTTTCAAAATCGACATCTTATTTTACTGTGCTTTAAATGGATGGAACATAAAATATGAAAAAACTAATTTTTTAATTTTTTAACTTAGTCTACTTTCATAATTATGGACACAATTAATCAATACATTTTTTTTCTTAGTGATAACGATGCAAGACGTAACTCATGTACAGCACCTAAAGTGATTGTTTCCGAAAATAAAGTGTTCAGGGGGAAAGTATTTGTGCATCCGAGTCTTGTAATACTCAAGATTGTCATTATCATCGAGTATACAGTACTAAGACTGGTATGACACAAACACTCGGCTCCATTCAACTCTTTCACATGTCAACAACTCTTTTCAATTCTCTAAAAGTCCCAAATCTTATAACCTTCATTATCTGGGGAAAATATTCTAATCTAGGTCTTCCCGTTCCTCTTTTTTAGCACTTAATCCTCTAAAATATCCCTTGTGCCCTAAGAAGATTTAAGATTCTAGAAAGCAGGAAGTGGGAGAGAGTTCCACTTTCTTGAAGTCATGGTGATAAACATTTTGACGAATGAGATGGATTAGCAGCTCTCTAATTCTGCGATGGGTTGTTGGGAATCTACAAATTCCGAGGCGCCAAGGACGCCTTGAGGAAATTACTTCATCGAAGCACAAGTCGATAAATAATAAAGACTAATAATGCTTCAAGTCAAGTCAAATCAAGAATTATTTTTAATGAAAAATAGACTGATCGACTACCATAACTTCTGTAGGGAAACAAATTCCAGTTGTCTTGATTTGCCTTAGAGATCTATTTACACAAGCCAGGTTAATGATTTGGTAGGTTTTTTCGGATTAGACAAGCCATTAATGGCGTAGCGAGAGGGGTTGTCGAAGGCTCGGACGCCATTCTTAGAGTAGTTTTGCGTTTATTTCAATTATTTAAAGCAAAAAAACTAAAATGCTAGTTTAATTTTGAAATTTATTCTCATTATTGATTACATCAACAAAAAAGTTACCAATAAAGGGGGCAAAAAAAAATACTATGTTCCGGGCGACATTTACCCTTGCTACGCCACTGCCACTCTTGTTTATTGAAAAAGGTTACAATTTTCTTTATGCTACAAAAATCGTTTATGGTTAAGTGTTGATTCTCGATGTATTTATTTTAAAAGGGCTCAATTCAATTTTCTGTAAAAACCTTACAAAGCATCACTTTTTTAAAATAATTCTACTATTATTTAAATATATATAATTTTTGTAGATTAAATGAATGGAGAGAAATGAGTTATTTGATATTTAAAAAAAATTATCAGATGTGTGGAAAAATAAATAAAATATATGAAAAAATTTATTATAGAATGAGATAGAAAGTAAGTAATTAAAATACCAAAAATAAATTAATAATAAAAATTACTATAATATAATTATGATAAAATTACTAAGACAAAAAATAACAAAATGTTTAAATAATATAAAATGTAATTTAAATAACTAAAAAACTATAGGTAAATATTCATGTAAAATACTTAAATAAATTTCCAACTGATATATAATTAATAATGATTACAATGAAATACCTATCTCGACATTTTATTTAGTATAAACATTTTTTCGACTAGTAAATTGAAGGTAAATATAAATAAGTAATTTATTTAAATAATTGAATAAATATACATGCTCATGTTTTTTTTTATGAATTAGAAGTAAGTAGTATTTTTATCAATATTATTTATTATTTTAGATTGACATTTTATTAAAGAATAAAAATTTTGTTTGAAAAAATTAAATTAAAACTGCCGGCTTTCTTAATGTTATAATACTAATAGTACAAAAGTAGATATCATTGGAATGCCTTTTAATAAAATAAATTTGTATTTTTTTTAAAAAATATATTAATTTTTTAATCACATTCATATTCTAATCACATCTGTTTGTTATTTCCAAGGTAATTTTATTAAAAGACCATGAGAAAATTTTTCATATATCTAATTTTAATTGTTTTATAGAAACGATCTATCATTATTAAAAAAAAAACATCGCACCATCACCATAATATTAATGAAATTTCTTTAAAACACACAAATTACCTTTTAATATTTATTTTAATTAAATTTCAACATATGAACATTAAAAAATAAAACATTTTAAATTAAGTGAATAATTTATTTGAGTGTTTAATAACTGAGTTTTACTTATTTTTATAAATTAAAAATTGAATTAAAAGGTCATAACGGGTATTCCAAGATTTAGTTTAAAAATGGAATAAATATAGGCAAAATAATGAAAAAAGAAATCAACTAATATATTTAATAAAAATATTTATTAGATTAATTTTTGCTTATTTAAAATATCACTCTGGTAGAATTCGATAAAAATACATTTTTGTACAAGGTATATATTATAAAATTAACTATATAGATACTAAAAATATATTCTATGTCTAAGATAAAAAAAAAATATGAGAAAGTGCTTAAGCAATCACTTATTTAGATCAAGCAGTGTAGTTTTATTTAAGCAAGCAATACACCAATAATTCCTAGAGACGAAAAAAGAAATAATAAGCTATGGCACAACTAAAATGTAATGCTTTATCTATACTTTTGTAGTGAAAAAAAAGATATCACATTTCTTCATTTGGTAAAATAATAATTTAATTAAAAAAACATTGCTAATTGGAACATAATAAGTACCTAATAAGAAATTTATATCAAAAAGAATTTAATTTTAAGGTCAAAAAACTAAGAAATTAGTAGAAAATATGTTTAGATTGCACATCAGAGGGTTTCGTCCCCTCAGGAATCGAAACCAAGCGCTAACTTGCTTTCCGGGCAGTTAGCCAAACCTTTGAGACAAATCTCTCTCCGATGTGCACCATATAAGAAAAAAGCTAAATTTGAAATTTAAAACTTTGCTGGTAATGTTGAAGTTTTTGAAAGGACTTTCATGATGTGAAATGAAAGATGATTGCATTTTCTATTTGAATACAATTAATTTCGATCCTCATTTCGGGAGTTGAAATAAGGACCGAAACAAGATCAAATAGAAAAATCTAATTCTAATAGCATCATGCGTGATCTAAATTAAGAAGAAAAAATTATCTTATTTAATTTCGCATTGTGAAAAATACATTTTCTTTTAATTCTATTGGAAAATCTAAATTTAAAATCAGTTTTCTAAGAATTAAAAATAAAAAAAAAAGTTGTAAAGGTACCACCAAACGAAGGTGGCTTCATCTTTTTTCTTTGATAAAAAATAAATTGAGATATCGACATGTTTTGTTTTGTTTTGTTTTTTTTTAATTTTTTAGGTATTTTAAACTGATTCATTCAACTATTATTTATTATTAGTGTAACGTGTTCACTAGAAATCATATCGAACGGGTTTGGATCGATCCAGTCCGTCTCGTTTCTTCAATGAAACTATGTCCATTTCGACCCACAGACAAGACCCGAATCTACCTAAAACAACACTATTTTAAAAGAACTCAAATATTCGAGAGCTAACTGGTTTCATACTCAATTCACTTCTCTTAGATCTCTAAATTGATCTGCATAACTTTTAAAGACCCCATTTTTTTTTTTTAATCTCGAACCGATCTTGAAAAACTTAACTCGGCTTACCGCCTACTGCAGTGTTTCTCAACCTTTTGTAGAGCGAGGAACCCTAGAGCACTTATATTTATTTCTGAGGAAGCCCCTAGGACTAAAATATGAGATATTAAATTTTTCGTCAAAATATCAACATCACGCTACTTTTATAGCTTCCAAATATAGGTAACATACCGCCGCCGATGACGGTGTTGCCACATTTTAAAAATTTGCTAGATTTTGGGGAAATTGGGTACAAAAAACTTGCATTTTAAATTACAATACCTAACATTTTTATTTTAATATTACTATTAAATTTTTTTGGTAATGTCATTGGGATACCCATATCGTCGCCTTAGTAAGTGAGCAATATTGCGGAGCGATTTGGCTTCGGGGCGATCTCCGTAAGAGTCGAGGCCATCACACTCTCATGGAAGGGTGTGGTGGCATCCCTCATCGTCCTGGGTATAACCCAAAAGACTATAAATGACATCACTTATAGGGCGATGAGGGGTTCTCTGCTGAACTTTTATTCTTTTAATAAAGAGAACGGCAGTCGGGTTAGCCGAGCTGGCTAACGCGCTAGCCCCGCTTCGGCATCGATGATGACGATGTTGAAGCGGAGCGCCCGGGGTTCGATCCTGGCTAGCATATAAAAATTTCTTAAAAACTCGGCTCCCTCACTAACCCTACTAACACTTTACTGATGTGCTGTCTAAATGGGCTTTGTTCCCGATAACAATAAATAAATAAAAAAAAAAATAACAGAACATATAGGGCGGGTCAAAGTTAATGCAATGTAAAAAAAAAAAAAAAAAAAAATTCAAACCCAATGACAAGGGATTTATTACAAGTCATTTAATGACCTGCCCTATGAAATTTTAACTTTTTTACTTGTAAAATGCCACTGTACCTATACCATATTGACTAAATGTGTAACTTTCGGTCTGTAAGCGGAGGCCCTCTCCTGCGCGGTCCAATAAAGAAAATACTGTA
The DNA here is from genome assembly GCA_024734495.1 of Forficula auricularia. Lineage (NCBI taxonomy): Eukaryota > Metazoa > Arthropoda > Insecta > Dermaptera > Forficulidae > Forficula > Forficula auricularia. The sequence goes on along the minus strand of JALMQS010000187.1, from coordinate 17,164,943 downwards.
AACCTGAAAAATTCATTTTTTATATATGAAATATTAATACCGTTCGAAAGAAAAAGAGATGCAGCATCCTCCAAGTAAAACTGCTACTTAAAATTACGATCGTAAGTTGTAGAAAAAAATGTGAAAAATAGTTTCTTTCCATAACAACAATATGAAATTTTGTTTGTTTTTTCTCTGCCCTGTAAAATTTCCATGTTGTGAGTTAGCATGTTTACACTCTAAGGCGACGATATGCTCCTTTCGGATCGGATAGGTTTTTTTTACATATTCAATGTATACTCATAAATAATATTCTCATCTATTTGAAAAGGAATATTATTTCAAACGTCCTTAATAACAAAATAATATAATAAAACAATTTAAATGATGTTTTCATTTTGTTACTAATGTAACGTAATCGTTGTATTATAAGAAAGGTAAGGAACTTTAGAGCAACAAATATGGTATCACTGAGAAAATAATACTGATGTTCATCGCATTCTTAAGTATCATTGGTTTTATTTGACTAATACTTAGACTCGAAATTTAGTATTTTTTCTTTACGTGTCAAATTTTTTTAGGGGTGATACTTGTAAAAGTACTACTAACTACTATTTTTGTTTTTCAATTTTTTCTTTTATTGAACTCTAGGTGCGGGGAACCCCAAACCTTCCTTTGTGGAACTCTGGGGTTCCGCGGAACCCAGATTGAGAATCACTGACCTACTGCATAACTAAAAGTAAGCAAATGAAAAAAAGATGCCCCTTTTTCTAATAGAATCACTAATTTTTTTCATTAATTCGCCGAGAATTATTATCATTGAAAAATACACATGTCGATATTTCTATTAGTTTATTTTTTATCATAAAAAATAGGTGAAGCAGTCCTTTTCGATACATTTACAAAAAAAAAATTAATAAATCTTAAATATTTATTTAAATAAGTGACTAGGTTTCGAGTATTTCGGATAGATAAATAAATAATAATTGATTTTTTGTCATGATAAAATATAATAAAAATTTAAACTTAACGGTCTATTACGGCCTTCAACGCGTGGACTTACATATACCGAAAAGCCTTGATTAAGGGTTAGTTTTCATCTTTGAAATTTATTTAAATTATTATAGAATCAAATCTAAATAATTTTTTTTATTAAGATATTTTTAACATTAATAATATAGATAATAAATAAAATTAACATTATTTAAATCTAATTTATATTTGAAAAATATCAACATATGTTTTTAAATCATGTAGTATATTTACAAACTACATTTATTTGTATTTTGCTCTTCCATACGTCACTATTACATTATACAACATTATTCTTGACTGGTTTTGTAAGCAGAGTTGCATCTATGCATCACACTAACGAGGAAAGTGAAAAAAATCAGATTCAAATGGATTGATATTTGGCTCCAAGGTTTAGCAGGAAGGGAAACTCAACAACCTACTGTTTATTACGAAGATAGAATTGTCTAAAAAGCTCAGAATACTGTCTTTCAATCATGGACGTAATGTACAATTTAAGGCAGGATTGAATCAACCTTTCAAGAAAATTTCTTTCAATGCCATTCTTAGCAACACCATATAGAGGAAACGAAGAACAATCTTTGTCATTCAAAGGTCAGACTTCTCTTATCTCTTAGCTCTATAGTAAAATCTACCTCAAGGAAACTTAGCTTTCTAATCAGGTCCAATAATTTAAGTTAGCTACCAAAGGAATATAAGAGTAAGGTTTTGGATTAAATCAGCGCATCAGACGTTTTTTCGTAATTTTTTTGGAAAAAATGGCTTTAAATTTGTTGTATTTATCGCAAATTGCATGAATTTTGCTAAAGGCCTTGTCATGTTCTTAGCACTGATTCTCGAAGGATCAATCAAGTTAGTAGCAGTATGTGGCGCGTTGGGTTCTAAGTTGGGTGACCGTACAGACGTATTATCTCTTACTTACGATTAGACATACTTACATAAATCGAAAAAATTTAGCTTTGACAAGCTCGAAAAAATCTGAAATTTATACAAAGGTTCCCGTGGTCTGAATTTCTGATTTTCATAGAAAAATAAACTATTAATTTCCAAAATATTTTTATCGATTCTAATACAAGAGATCCGTCCGAATGTCTAGCGGGCTATACGCGAAATGACGTTGGATTGTAGCTAAGTGGATCACATTTTTTTTTCTCTCTTGTTCCAGACTTAAGACTCCACAAGACTTCAATAGCATAATCCGCAGTAGTCTCGTGATAAAATATCTTTTTCAAATAAGCGCGGTCAAAACAATTCTCATTGATATGTCAATTATTCTTTGTTATATTAGTTAGAAAAATTATAAAAATTTAATACAAGAGTATTTAGAGAAACCAAATAAAGTATTTGTTTTTATATAAAGCGAAAAAATTTAACTTTGACACCCTCGAAAAAAACTGAAATTAGATATAATGGTTATAAATATGTATATTGGTCTGAATTTTTATTATCAATAGAAAAATAAAATATTAATTCCCGAAATATTTTTATCGATTTTAATAGATGAGTATTTAGAGAGAAGAAATTCTGTATTTGTTTTGATATAAAGGGAAAAAATTTAACTTTGATGTTTTTTTAAGGGGGTATGTTAGAAGAAAAGCGTAGGGTCGCCAACTTTTTCCACTTCATAAAAAACACATACTTATTCCATAATAAGGGGCCCGGTTCAGATTTTGGGCCCCGGGCCCAAAATTTTAATTCGGGTCCATAAAGTGGTAATGAGCCGCTGAGTCCACCTTGTTCGTGTAGGCTATAGCGGACGCAACTTACTATCGGAGGAGGAGTCAGGTTTGTACAATATCCCCCCCCCCCCCCCCCCCCCCCCCACCTGCTGACTCCTTTCTCCCGTTAATATAAATTTCATGTTGAGTTGATTTAAGGTAGTTGTTTCGCGACAATACTAACAAAAAGTTAATGCTAGAGTATATAGAACAGACAATAAGGATTCATAATTCATAAGCCCAAAATTTTTTGCTGTTTATGTACCACTACTAGCCAATCCCGTGCTCGTTTGACAAATCTGGCAACATTGTCCGACCGAATATTTTTTATCATACAGACAATAAGGATTCATAATTCATAAGCCTGTTAGGGCCTCGGTCGAGTGCGTTGTGGTGCGTGTCCGCGCCCCCCACCAAGTTGGTGGGGTCCTAACAATGATTTGTGCAGGGCGTTGTTTGTGCCCTGGTGGAAAGCCGGGCTAGGCGCCACCCGCTTAATTAGCGGGGGAGGGGCTACTAGTTGGTGGATGGCCCCTCCTTCGATTCATCAGTCGAGATCGAATTGCTTCACTTATAACATGACTGAAATATTACCAGTCATGCAAAAGTGTCGCAACGATCTGGCTGAGTCATCTAGCGGCCGTGTCTAAAAGTTCGTAGCCAGAGCAACAGCGAACCGCTACATCACACCCTTGCTTTCCTTTATTTGGTGATTGCTTTACCGACTTAGTTAGCGGGGCAGGGCTCTATCCACCTAGCTGGTGGGTCAAGAGCTGGTTGCTTAGCAATCACGTCGGGGTCACCAGATTGTTAGGGCCTCGGTTGAGTGCGTTGTGGTGCGTGTCCGCGCCCCCCACCAAGTTGGGGGGGGCCTAACAATGATTTGACTGGCTGGGCGCAACCCGCCTGGTTGGCGGGCGAGGGGCTACTAGTTGGTGGATGGCCCCTCCTTCGATTCATCAGTCGAGATCGAATTGCTTCAGTTATAACATGACTGAAATATTATCAGTCATGCAAAAGTGTCGCAACGATCTGACTGAGTCATCTAGCGGTCGTGTCTAAAAGCTCGTAGCCAGAGCAACAGCGAGCCGCTACAAGCCCAAAAATGTTTGCTGTTTATGTACCACTACTAGCCAATCCCGTGCTCGTTTGACAAATCTGGCAACATTGTCCGACCTTGAATATTTTTTTTATCATAGAAATGACAGATAAAATACATTATAAAGGCCGATTTATTAAAAGTACTAAAGTTAATCTACTTTTTAGCTCAAATATATGCGTTGTTGCCAGCTTATTTTTAGTGTAAATTTTTCATTATTTATTCATTATTTTCTCAGAAACTGTGTTGTAACTATGAATTAAAATTTTGTTAAAATATGTATTAATTATTGTTAAATGTTGGTTTAGATTTTTATAACAATGGTAAGAAGAGTTTCTTAATTATAATTAAATATGTATGGAAACTTTCCGATATCCCGTATAGTGTAATGTATATGAGTCTGAAAAACTCTATCTTTGGAATTTAATATCTCCGGAACTATATTGTTCAAAAATTTCATTTTGCCACCAATCGATGCAGAAGTATTTAAATAATAATCTTTCTAAATTTTAAAAAAATCCTAAGAAAACCCATATGGTGAAACAACTACCTTAAGGGAGGTTCTAATTATTTCATACGTCTCTGGTCATTACAACAAATAGTGTACATCTTTGTATTTATGTAAAATAGGGTGTTTCTGGATTTTTCTCCATTATTCATTTATTTAGCGTATGACATACACACAAGATAAGCCATTACAATTAAAAATAAAATAAAAAAAATACATTTTACCGGTTATATATCGAAATTCCCGGCTAGTGGCCCCCCTGTTTAACGGTTTGGTAATTTTTTTACATCCTTATCATTAAAAAAAAAACTAATGACAAAACTGCGGGGGGTCGGCCTACAAAACCTCTCAGGAATGGAGTTGAACAAGAGTCAATTAGAAGACGTATGGAATTAAAAGCTTAAACTTACATAACATTTTTGCTTTTACTCAAAAAAATTTTAAGTCATATGGAAAAGTAAATTATGGGTAAATGTCCGAAAACTGTCTAGATTTATTTGGTATATGAAGAAATTTTTCTAAGACCGTTTAGTATTAGCCATACTAACAAGAAGCTGCTGAAAATCTGCAAGTTCTTGATTAAGGGTTTCAAGATCTCGTGGTTCATGCATATTAACACATGCATCGCTTTCATAATTATTTGCTTGAGGGCAACCAACCTGAGGTTCTCTTCTGCTTTCCATAGCTTCTCCACTACCCAAAGATGGTACATGAATTTTTTCTTTGGATATTGTAATACCAAATTTAACGCCTTGAGATGATGTTGAGGGTGGTTTAGACTTTGTATCTTCATTAATATCAGTCCTTCTAGCTGTAACATTTTCTTTCTTAGGGGGTATTACCGGTTTATTCGGCGGAACAGGAGGAGGAACTCCACGAACCGGTGTTGCTATTTTTTTTGTAAGATTTTGACTTGTATTTTCATTTGAACTAGCGTTGGTGGTTACATGGAATGTGACTTTTCCTCCTTGTGTTGTCGTAAATACTTTGGTCCCAGGAGATGCAGAAAGACTTACTCGAGGCGTTACTTGTACAACTTGAGTTTGATTTGGTCTTTTTTCAGTACTAGTCTGAAAATTTAAAATCATAAATTTGAAAGAAAATTGTAATATATATATAGAAAGTAATGCTCAGTATTGTGATTTAGTCTGGTACAAAGAACCGGGTACGGGTACAAGGTAAAAAAAACATTTTAGGAAAAAAAAACATGTCATGATATTCACCTATTTTCGGGACTTTATATGCCTTAAGTTTTTTTTAACTTTATGAGTATATTTAGTTTTTGGAAACATAAATTAAATAATGATTAAAGCTATAGACCAAGGCGAAAATTTTAAATCTAAGAGATTTTGCCTGAAATTAAGATTCACATACGACATTTAGAAAGTATTAAATATTTTCGGAAAAAAAATATTTTTGTTTTTATTGTTTTGTTTTTGAGAATGTAAATTCTTGCTCCCAAGCAGCCATGCATCTGGGTAGAAAGTACTTTTTCCTGAAAATACATTTTACCATAGCTATAAATATCATATGTCGTATGGGATTTTTAATTTCAGAAAAAGTTCTTTGCCTAGGCATAAAGTTTTCACCTTGGTCTATAGCTCTAACCATTATTTAATTTCTATTTGCAAAAACTTTTTGAAATGTACCTGAGTGTTTTTGCGAATTCGGGTTAAAAGGAACTAATAAAGGTATATTTTTTTGCAAATATTTGTATCCGTACCTGAGTGCAAAATTAAAAGTACCATCACAACACTGGTAATGCTTGATGATAAATTACCTGTGTAGGTGTTTGTTCGGTCAGTGATTGGGGTGAATTAGACGAGCTCCACGTAGATATTGCACTGCGGGATTCTGAAGATGCAGTGGGGGAATAAACTATGTTACGAAGACTTTGTCCGGGTGAAACAGAACGAGCGATTCCAGTAGCTAAAAGGAAATAGAGAAATTAAAAAATAAATTTATACCCAATAATTTTTTTTTCTTTGTTTCAGCCTGCTGTGGACCACGTTAATTCAACTGTATCATTAACACGTTGACTGCCATGTGCATATAAAAGTATACACGCAAGTTGAGTCCTGTACGCCGCGTGTATAATTTCGTATACACGAACTATAACTTGGTTCTGGCCCTGTGTATGCTACTAGAGCACGCTTAGGATAGGTTTCTTATAGCGGAATGATTGGCGTGGCGTGGAGTTACACGTCTAGCCACTTAGCCAAAAAAATTTTGAAAAAATATTTGAAATACAAGGTTTTTATGTGAAAAAGTTTATTATTAAAAAAATACAACATTGTGGTAATATTAAGAACTAAAATTAAAAAGCTTATGGTTTAGTAACATACAAAATATATAAAATTCAAGTAAAAAATGTATTCTATTTCTTGAATGTAATATTATGCGTAGAAAAAAACATTCTAAGCAAAGCAATGGCTCATCTGTGCATGCTTGACATATCCCGAAGAAACTTGCTTCGTTTTTCGTATTGCGTATGTGCGACCATGGGCTTCTTTGTTCTTTTGATAACAGATCTTGCAGCGACCTTTTTTTCCTGCAGGACTATATGCATGTTGGTTATTCACTGGAGTCGCTTCGATATTTTCCTTGCCAACATTCAAAAGATGCATGCACAGATTTTCTTTGAGATTCGTGATACTTTTGTTGCTTGCGTTGTCCTCGTTTTTCTTGTACAACTGGTGGGCATTGACAACGCTTGCTCCAATAATGAGTTCAATGACAATTTTTTTGAGCCATTTCATACTTCGTCGTAACGATGTTGAATAAGAAGACATCTGATCGGATAAATCGATATAACTTTTAGCTTTATTATAATCAATCACAGCTTTCGGCTTGAATTTAGCACCATATCTACCAGGAATTTCTACCAATTCGTCGGTGTGTTTTGTGGATAACAATCGTGTACGGGTTCTTCATCGTCGTCACTCATGTCGATGTATCTATAAGAGCCTGCAGATAGGCCTCTTTACGTTCCTAAGACATTTTATTAACTTCCACAAATGCTTCCATATGCCTCTACGTAATGTAAATTGTGACTAAGCGCAGTGATAAACTTATTCGTAATACTATGTTATTCAGTGTATGCAGGTTGAGACCTGAAAGCCGTGTATTCCAAGGAATGGAGCAGAAATACATGATAACAACTCTACGCCGCGTGTATCGCTGAGTCACACGGGGGTGGAAGAGGGTAAAATAACAAAAAAATGCAATTTTACATTATAATAGTACAAAATACATCATTCTATGGAAAATTAAATTTAAAAATTGGTGTGGCCTGAGGAACCTTTCCCAAAAATACCCGTGGCAGTCAACGTGTTAAGCTTTAATTCTTGCCCAGTATTCTCGCATTCGCCTTCTGTGGGCCTCTTTTCTTTCATCCGTCCACTTCTTGCGGGTTTAAAATTGGCTTTTCTTGGCATCTCTGGTATGTCCGAAGTTTCCACTTATATTAATCTTATTTTTAATTTTAAATTCAGGTAAAAAGGTCGATTTTTATTTGTAGCCAGAATTAAATTAAAATGAAATAAAATTTAATTTATTTTTTTGGCAAACTTTTTGAATATAAGAGAGGGGCCAGGCGCATGGTAAAGTCATATGGATAGTCAAATCAGTTTATTTCGAAATGGGTTAGATCTAGTTGAAAATTACTGTTAAATATACAAATGTTTTGCAAAAGCGGCTACATCCATTATCAATTCGTTTCAATAATAGCCTCATCCAAATTTGAAATCTCATAAAATTTTAGCATGATCGACATGTTCTTTGACTTATGGTCTTAAATGGCGTGAAATTGATTTCCTAAAATACTACATAACCATACTATTCGAAATGTACACTTTTGTGAATTTTCATAAGTTACTATTTGCGAAAATTCAGAAAAAAGAGCACAAACTAATCTTTAAAAAAGTATTATATGTTTTTTCCATAACATTTTTGTATGTTTTGTTCTCAAATGGATGTGGCTGGTTTCTATAGTCAAGTCATATCAGAAGTAGTAAATCCAAATTATAATAAAAAAATTTCTTTTGTTAAAGTTTTTACATTATTTTGTAGATTCTATAAATTTGTATAAAATGGATGTAGCCGGTAAATCTTTGGTTACTTGGGGAAAAGAAAACGGGGGGATGCTGGTGCCCATGATGCTGTTAGCTTGAATGGTCGCAATGGGGAGGGCATTTTATGGCTCACCAAACCAAGCTCATCCCACCCCAACAACATTCTCAATAGATTAGGAATGAGAATCGGATTTTAGTAGTGGCCTTATTTGATAGTGAGCTACGGCATTGGCATGTTTATTATGTACCTAGCTTTTTATTCATTTTCTATTTACTTTGAATAATACATTTTTAAATAGAATTAAAGTGAACGAAAACTTACTTGGGCCACAAACCGGTACACTTGACACAGTAGCTGTAGGTTGAACAACTTTTGCTACACTGCTAATCATAGGAGTTCCTGCTCCCGTAGAAGGTGGAGATATTGAGTCAGCTAAAAAAACCCAGATCATTTAGTTAAATAAATGATAGAGATTTATCATATTATATATTCTAAAAATGGAGAATTTAAGGTTTTTAAATAAATAATTAAATAGTTTTAATAAATGTTTATATAAAAAATAATTATTTGATAATAGCTCTAAAAAGGAGACCAAAACGTCATGATAATGAATTATACTAATAATTCAATTATTTTTTTCTTTTTATATAAGTCAAAAAAAACAAAATAAAAAATTAGAATTGAAGAATGAAAATGTAAAAGGGTAAAGTGCCAATCATCTGTGAGGATTGCTAATTTTAAAGCTCGACATTAAAGAAAAAACTATTTATTATTAATTAAACGAATTAAAATTTTAAGTTTTGAAACAATGATTTATCAAGTTTTTAAATGTAACTTTACTTCGAAATTTTAGGGGAGGGGGGGGGGGGCGGTGGTCATGTGCCATGTTGCATTTTTTCCATAACTCTTTGAACCGCTGTAAGAAATATTTCCATAACGTAAATGACACTTTTAACGTTGAAAGGATGTGGTAACCTGGGCATTCCAGAAAAAAAAGATTTCTATTTTTTTATCTTATTCTATTTTGCTTTTTACAAATTTCTTCAAATATATTTTTATTTTTGAACTAATTAATTTAGTTTCCTGCACTCAAGAATACGGTGTTTTACTAATTTACATTTTTAGTACGTGGAGCACCGAGCGAACTCAGTAACTTTTTGCTTCAGTTAAAAGCTATATATTAATATTATTTTTAATTTAAAATTCAGGTAAAAAGGTCGATTTTTATTTGGACTAAGAATTAAATAATAAAAAAAATATGTGTGCATGGAATCCACCCGCGAAAAAAGTGGAACTTTTTCTAATGATACCTATATGTACTTTCTAATGGGTGGAGGTCTACAAATTTTAATCCTCCATCCGAATTCGTGTGATTCGGAAGGTGATCAGAGTTAGAGGAAGAGGAGAGAGTCCAGAGGACATGTATAGGGTTGGCGAGGTGAATGATGATCGGAGGTGAGTCTAGGGGGAAGGATAGGGCCAGTGGGTTGGATGGGATTAGAGGAAGGTAGCAAGATACCCGTCGGCGAGGCCTTCACCCATTTTGGTTGGTTGGTTTGAATTTTAAGAAGATACAGAGCCTTTTGTGTTTAAGGTTCTGAAATAAAAAATTCATTTGGGTTAAAGGGTCAAATTTTGAAAAAAAATGAAAAATCAATTTCGAGATATTTCATCAATTAACCTTCCAAAATTGAATGCTAAAACTTTAATAACCGAGGAAATAGAACAGATTAACTATAAAGCTTTCAATATATAATAAATAATAATTATGATGGGCTGGCTAAATAGGCATCTTCCCAAAGGCAATTAAATAAAAAAAAAAAAAATATTAAAATTTCCAACTTTTAATAAAAAAAATTTTAAACTTAAAAAACTAATTAATAAATAAAAGATATTTGAAAAAAATGTAAATAAAGCTTTTTATTGACATTTTCATATGTCAATAATTTGTTTAAGAAAAACTCAATTAAGATGAATTTTGATGAGGTCCTGTTAATAAAGTTGGTTTCATCAAAATCGGTAGAGCCGTTTTCAAAATAAAAAAAATATACAAATATATATAAACAATTTTTGCTCGTTTAATAAGAGTAGATAGATAGATATTTACTAATAAAAAAAAGTTATTATAAATAATTAGTGCGATTATTTTTTAAGGTAGAAAATTTGTTCGACTAAATAATTTTAGGAATAAAAAAAGATTACGTATAAATTTAAATCCGCGTATTTGCTAAATAAATTATAAGTTTAAATTTATGAATAGATCATTCCTAGATAAGTACATTTTGATCTTTCTTTTATGTCTAAATCATACTTGAATTTACAGAGATTATCCGAAATGTCATGTAAAATTTTCTTAACAATGTATATTTTAACAAGCATATGTAAAATGATAGTAAAATAGATAGAAAATTAAGATGAATTATTTTCTTTTAATTTTACTTGTGGGTTGAGGCGGTCGAACTGAATTTTGCAGTGGAATAATAGCAGGTTTCGCAGGAGGCTGCGGTGGCCCACCGACTAACGGGCTTCGTGGAAGAACAGCTCTTGGTGGACTAATACTTGAAGTGCTGGCTTGAAACATGGCTACTTGATGAGCTTCATTCAATTCTTTTTTCAATGATTCTATTTCGGTCTTGGCTTTTTCTAATTCTCCTTCTAATTCTTTACACCTAATAATAATATTTCATTTATTAAAATGGTTATCATAATTAAAAATAATATTTTTAATTATATTTCCACAACTTGGATGAAAATGTTGATTACATTCGTTAATCTTCAAGGATTATTTGTCACACTATTCAAATAAATTTAATAATATCAATAAATTAGTGTTTATTTATTCATATTAAATCACTAGACAGTTTCGGTCACCACTCACTGACCATCTTGAGTAGTAAATATCGTTTTAGTTTTTGGAAATTTTCAGTAAAATAATCTCATCAAGCTAGTTTTTTCGCGACAATACTAGCAAAAAGTTAATGCTAGAGTATATAGAACAGAAAATAAGGATTCCATAATTCATAAGCCCAAAACTTTTTTGCTGTTTATGTACCGATTCTAGCCAATCTCATGCTCGTTTGACAAATCTGGCACCATTGTAAGAGATTGAATATTTTTATATAAAATGACAGATAAAATACAATACAATTTTCAGTAAAATAATCTCATCAAGCTAGTTTTTTCGCGACAATACTAGCAAAAAGTTAATGCTAGAGTATATAGAACAGAAAATAAGGATTCATAATTCATAAGCCCAAAACTTTTTGCTGTTTATGTACCGATTCTAGCCAATCTCATGCTCGTTTGACAAATCTGGCACCATTGTAAGAGATTGAATATTTTTATATAAAATGACAGATAAAATACATTTTAAAAATTAAAAAATTTCTATAAAAATATTTTTGTTATTTTTTAACAAATGTAATCAACGCCTACGTTACACCTTACGAAAATTATCATTTTGAAAAAATCTAGGGCATGCGCGTTTTATACATCTTTCGCTGGTTAAATAAATAAATGCGCTGTTGCCAAATTGTTTTTAGTGTAAATTTTTTTTATACATTTTTCAATATTTATTCATTATTATCTCAGAAGTTGTGTTGTAACTACGAATCAAAATTTTCTTAAAATATGTATTGGTTATTGTTTAATGTTGGATTAGTTTTTTATAAAAATGGTAAGAAGGGTTTCTTAATTCTAATTAAATATGTATGTAAATTTTCCGATATCCCGTATAGTGCAATGTATAATATAAGAGTCTGAAAAACTCTATTTTTGAAATTTAACTATAATGTTCAAAAATTTCGTTTTGCCACCAATCGATGCAGAAGTATTTAAATAATAATCTGTATAAATTTCAAAAAAATCCTAAGAAAACCCATTTGGCGGAACAACTACCTTAATGAATGTATTCAAGTGTAAAATTTATGAAACTAAATTAAAAGTGAAATGTTTTTATTGACAATTTCTATAAAGTAAAACGATATTTACTACCTACTGAATTGGACAATCACTGGTGACAGCAACTGACTAGTGAGATATTATAGATAAATAAAAACAAAAATGTATATATTTTATTTCAATAGTGTGAAAAATAATGATCCAAGTTTTAAAAAATTAAATGAGAGTCAAGAGGAAATATATCAAATTTCATTATTAGTTTTTTTGCAAATAAAAAAGGTATAAATGAAATAAATAATTTATGTTTATATGTTATCATCCAAAGATATTATATGTTACCTTTTATCTTCTTTTGATAATGCTGCCCTAAGTTGCTGCCTTTCTGTGTCAAATTGAGCCAAATGTTTTTCGAGTTCGGCTTCCATTTGAAGAGATTTTTTGCTTTCTTCTTCTAACCCTTCAGCCATTGAATCAATTCTGCTTTTTTCTTCTGTTAATATCTAAAATTTAAATTATATATATAATTTTATAAATAAAAATCATTATGATTATTAATTTTATAAATTAAATATTAAACCTAGCCAAGGATATAATTAATATATTAAAGAAACTAGGCCATAATGCAGAAGCTGAATTTAAAATAATATTTAATAAAGGGATGAATGATAGGTGGGATTAGAAATTTCAGTCCCAAGAAATACCGCAAAACAAACTAAGAGGTGTAACATAGAATACTCTACATTGACCCTATAGAGTCACTCTAGAATACTCCAGTTCCGAAGATTATTACAGACGGGCAATTTTTATTCCCTTGACGGATTCTTTTATTAAAAACTTGATGGAACGATTTCAAAAACACAAAAATATATTGGAAAACTTTACTTCCCTCATTACATCTAAAAATTATACCAGTCACATGGGAGTTGACTTGATAAATTTGGCATCTTTTTATGATAGTGACATTCAAGAAACTATCAAGACAGGTCTTGAGGCAGAATGCCAAATATGGCACAACCGATTTTCCGGAGAGAAGTTGCCCAAAAATGCCATCGAGGCCTTAAATCTTTGTAATAAAATCAGGTTTGCAAAGCTTACAAGCTTTTAAAAGTTTTTGGCACATTGTCTGTGTCTACAGTCACAGCTGAACGATCGTTTTCAACATTGAAAAGAATTTTTATCTTCGAAATACAATGTCCAAAAAATGTACTTACATCCTATATAAATTTATTACTTATCAAATATCAATACTTAATGGAAAAGTTCTTTATTTTTTTTATATTTAGACTAAATGGTTTAGCCAGTCTTAATATTCACTGAGAAATCACAGTAACTGCCGAAGAAGTAATTAAAGAATTGCAAATTCTGGGATCTCGAAGACTAGATTTTCAGTTATAAATAACTATTCATCGTTTATTTATTAATTTGTTATTTCTTTTTTTAATTTTTTTTACTAGTTTTATCTGTCACTTTTTTTTTGTAATTTTTTATTTCATTTTTCATAATCATTAATTTTATATTTAAGAATTCAAGTAAATATATGTTTCATGAGCCTAGTCTTATCGTTTGTCTGTTAGATGTTTTATTTTATCTAATAATAGAGTTTATTAAAAATAATATTGTAAGTTTGTTTTTGTAATAAATTTTAATTTTTTGTTCTTATTCTAATTGTTAATTTCTTTTCTATTCCAAGAATTTAGGTACTAGTCATTGCAAAAATTTATTTTGTATTTCTTTTATGTTTACATTATAATTAACCTTATATTTTTGTAAATTTATTTTGTACTTGTATAGTTATGTATAAGGGCACTTTTGTCCGTCTACTGATTTAAAATAAAATAAAATAAAATAAGATATGTAATTTTGTCCTGTAATTTGAGATTGTCTTTTTTTATCAAAACCTGGTACATTTTGCCTTTTTCATTGTCTGATGTTTGGGCAGGTTACAATCAAGTGAAGCCTACAAAAATGACAACATTTTCGTAAAATGCCAAAAATAAAGTTTTGAGTATTTTGAAGTTTAATAATTTAAAGACAAGACTGAAATATAATATTGAATTAAATTATTTAACTTTGAAATAGTTTTCTCATACAAATAATATCTAAAATAAATTTTTGTTAATATAATTCTAAACAATTAATTTTAGTATACTTAAAAAAAAATTCAATGAAATAAAATTTTTCTTTTCTGTCCCCTATTTTCTCAAAGTTCTACCAGATCGTTTCCAAAAGAAAATACTTGTTATATAAATAAAATGAAAAAAATTTACCTGTGCTAGATCTTCTGATCGTTTTTGCTCTTCATTATATTTCAAAAAATATTTTTTTCTTTCACTTAAGAGCATAAAAATAATAGTTTTTTGACGAGTTCTTTCTTCTTCTAATGTTTCTGATGCTTTCTTTAAATCTTTTTCTAATTTTTTTTTATTTTGTTTTTCTATTTCAAGTTCCTTAAATACAAATACATTATGAAATTAAGAATTTTATTTTATTCTCTAATAATACTATCAGTTTCTTATCAATTTTATGATCAAATCGCAAAAGTCTCATTTGAATTACTGTTGACAAAATCATGATGGTCAGTGGTTTAGGAACAGAGTGGTACATGGAAACATTACTTCCCCCCTCCTGGAAAGGATTATATTTTTTATTTTGATATTTTACTTTTCACAAAAATGAATATTTCTTCTAGGTTAAATTCAAAATGATTGATTATGTAGAAAAAAATTAGGCAAAAAAACATTGAATTATTAGAAAAAACAATTATTATTTTTATCAATAAAGTTTAGGAAAAGCGGTGTTGGTTTATAGTGAAACATATTAAACACAGGAATTATTTAACGGATTATAGATAGTGGTGTTTCATAAAGTGGAAATAAAATTAAAAAAATTTAAAAATCTCTTAAATTATTTTGGAGATTTTTTTATTTATCTCTATACATATTTCGGTCGGGCTAGAACCCTTCATCAGGAGGTCCTCCAAAATAATTTAAAAGATTTTTTTAATTTTTTTAATTTTATTTCCACTTTGTGAAACACCACTATAATCCGTTAAATAATTCCATTATTTTTATCTTTCTTTGCTTAACTTGCCCATTTTCATTTTACAATAATACACTCACGAGCAAAGAAATGGAATCACCTCCCTTGCGAGTTATTAAATGTAATTTTCATTCTCAAATATAATAATAATAATATAATATATTTCCATTAGGTTATCATTCTACATTTATTTTATGCCTCCTCTACACTATGAGCCAACTTGGGCCAATTCAAGCCAACGCCAATGTGTAGAGGGGGGTTGGCTTGTATTGGTCATTGGTTGACGCTGGCGATGAGATTGGCGATGGTTGGCCTTCGGAGCGGTTTTTTCGATATATCAAAGAGGGCCAATGTTACGCAACGAAAGTGCCCAGTGGCTAGGTGTCGTTTCCATAAGGCCATAGACATTGGCCCAACTCTTGGACCACTGTGTGAAGGCACAATCAAATTAACTCGTTTTACATGGTCAACATGTTTGGCTCACGTTGACCCATAGTTTAGAAGGCCCATTAAAAGCTAAAAAATGAAACTTGTAGAAAAAATATTTACATTTCTAATAAATTACAAAGAAACATACAAAGTATCATTGAATTAATGTAAAGAGAGTGATTCCATTTCTTTGCTCGTGAGTGTAGCTATGCGACAAATAATTTTTATAAAAAAAATCGGATAGGAGGATGGGGGACGAGAGGAATAATTAGGCTCTCATCTCTTCATGGTTCCCCACTGGATTAAAAGCGTTTTTACGCGCCTGATAATGATAATAATAGAATACAAATCAGGATTTTTTAAATTCAAAAAATAATATTATAATATTTTGAAAATCTCAAAAAAATAAATTTGTTTACAAACGAGTTTTTTAATTTGATCTGACATTATCAGTCCATAAATTCAATCCAGATAATATACTTGATCTTAAATTAATAAATAACAGAATTTAATAACGTACTTGTTTTAATCTAGTTCTTTCTTTCTCTAAACCGTATGTAATATCATCACCTTGAGCAGTATCATGTTCATGTTTTTTCTTTTCTTCTTCTAACTCTTGAACAACCTGAAATATTGTTTAATAAAAAATGGGTATTCAAAAATTATTAATGTAAATAGAAATAGTTATATTATAAATGACATATATATGATAAGATTACAGGAATATGTATGTATTACTTGATGAACATGGAGATTTCACTCCTAAAATTATGGAAGGAGAAATTTCGATTTATACAAGCCTATAATGCTGCATTTAAAAATACAAATGAGTGTGGCTGTGAATTAATTAAAAAATAAATGAATTAAAGTGTGAAATTAATAAATATTAAAAAAAAATTAAAGGGATTAAATATTTAGGTTCATGGGATAA
The DNA here is from genome assembly GCA_024734495.1 of Forficula auricularia. Classification (NCBI taxonomy): domain Eukaryota; kingdom Metazoa; phylum Arthropoda; class Insecta; order Dermaptera; family Forficulidae; genus Forficula; species Forficula auricularia. The sequence goes on along the minus strand of JALMQS010000187.1, from coordinate 17,148,234 downwards.
ACAAAAAGTAAAGATGTAATTGTATTTTTTTAAATTATATGCCCAAAATAGATTTGATTAAAATTAGAAATAATGCTAATGAGACCATATGTGTAAAGATATCTCAATATGAATTTTATAATGTATAATACAAATAAATAATTAAATAACAATTTACATTTAGTTGTTTTCGAAAAATATATTACCTTTCTATGTCTTTCTTCGGCTTCTTTTAGAATCATTTGCATTCTTAGTTGACTTTTCTTATATTGAAGAATAAGATTATCTAAGGAGGCTGTTTGCTGATTAACAACTGCTCGGATTCCAGCTTCATCAATCTTGTTCTCTGAAGTGGCAAAGCTATCTCTTTGTAAAGCTGCATGAGGATCGTTATATGGTAGATTCAGGAGAGATCTTGTGTTCAATAGCTGCTTTACACGTTCTGACTGAAAAATAGATTATCTTTAAACATGGATTTGATTTAAAAAAAAATATAATATTCACTTAGTTAATTCTCGATGCTGATCTAATCTAGTGGATAGAGTGAACGACTACGTCATCTCTGATAAAAATTGCAAGGGATGGAAGGAAATGGGAAACTACCCTGTGAACAATTCCCCCAGAAAAATTATTATAGAGAGGATTTTATTTACTAAATTGATTATGTAATTATGATTTTACCCTATGGCTTGATGAAAAATAAATATTTTCCAGCTCTGGGTGCTGTGAATTAAGGTAGTTCTTTCACAAATGCAAAAATTTAAGAAGTCTTTGAAACTTGGAATATAAATCATTAAAAGCATAATACACATACTGTTAAAATTTGAAGACGATTTACCACACGAAACATGAAATAATTGCAATTAAAAATGACATAGAGTAGATAGGGAAAGGGTGGGGATATGATCATTATTTTATTTTTTTTTCATTGAAGGACTATCACCATCTTGATGAAAAACTAATATTTGTTAGAATAATATATTCGAGTAACTTAAAAAAAAATTGAAATTATTTACCACGTAGTTTTGATAAAAAATGAAAAAACATATTTGGGCCATTATTTTTAGTGGAGGATAAAATATCAATGGCTTGGAAACGATCCATTCCATAAAGAGATAGTAGCATCAAAAGTACAGTCACTGCTAAAAAAAAACATAACCTAAAATTTTAGTTCCGTTCATATTTATAGAGTGGTTACGAGGCTAAAACTTTTTGGGTGGATTGTCGCGAAAGAACCTCCTTAAATGAGAGATGAATTTAAAATATATGTTCCTTTTTTGTTTAGGCCAAGAGTGGATTAGTTAAAAAATTATGTTACTATTATATTATATTTCAAGGGGCCGCCCATAAATTATGTCACACGAATTTCAAGATTTTTAGACCCCCCCCTACCCCTTGTGTCACATTTTCATTGAGCCCCCCCCCCCCCCTGTATTGTGACGCCACACTATCACTTGTATACCCTATAATTTAATAATAGTAAAAATTTTAAGAGTTTTTGCTAAAAATTGTTTGTTTACAATTTTTTGTCTAGATTTATTTTATCAACATTTTCAGGTTGGAATAATAATGATCTGAAATCTAAAAGATATATTTAAAAAAAATTTAATTTGACTTTTGTGACATCACAATTTTTAAGATCCCCAGGCCCCCCTGTCACAAATCTAAGATGGCCCCTCTCCCTTTACTGTATGACGTAATTTATGGACAGCTCCTTAGTGTTCGATTTAATTTTCAGATATTTTAAAATAAAGAACTCTCTTTAATATTATGTTTAATATGTGATGTCGGCATTTAAATAAATTCTGCAATAATTTTTTACGAACAGATCAAGTATAGAGTCTCCTTCTTCTTTGTGTCCGGCAGATACAGAATCACACGTGACTCCAATACCTGGCTAGTTCCACCGATAAAGTGTTCAAATTGTCGATAGTAGTAGACATGAAATTTCTACCGAATTCACGAGATGTTGTCATTTAATAGATCCGAGATGGAATGAATAATTTGAATTATATGGCAGGTGTTGTGTTCACCCTCTCAGGAATGTAATTCGAATGACAAAATTAATAATCCGGGTCAATTGATACATATGTTAGAGTGGGTTCACCTCACAGAGTAGCCAATTGGCCTAGATCAGTTTTCCGCAAAGTGTGTGCCGCGGCACACTGGTCTACCGTGGTCATTAGTTGGTGTGCCTCGGAAAAATGTCAGGTTTTTTTAATCTCATTTAAGCAGGCTCACATTTCTCATTAAACATCTTTTCATATTATAAATAAAACCCGTGAATCTATTATTTATTATTAAAATGGACATGAACCAACTAAATTTTTCATATTATATTGATTTTAATAATAAATAAATATTAAATAAACATTGGTTTTTTCTTTGGTGTACCTCTAAAACAGGGGTGTCCAACCTTTTATCTTCCCTGGGCCAGATTGGAAGAATATGAGCTGTTTTGGGCCACACATAAAATACACTAACGCTAATAATAGCTGATGAGCAAAAAAACGTAGAATATGTACTTAATATACTTAAGAAATGAAGCTTTGTTACTTTATAAATTTTTTATTATAAAAGTAAGAGGCAAATCAGCAACATAAAATTATAGTGAGAAGTTTGTCATTGTTTTGGGGACATTAAATCTGTCGATATTTGGCTCAAAGGAATTCTCAAAAAGCTCATCAAATATTTTAGATCTAGCTTCATTCTTTGCGTGCTTTATACTTGAAAATAGATGCTTGAATAAATAAAATTATTTAAGAATCACTTTATGAATATCTCATTGTAAAATAACGTGTTAAATTCAAAAATTCATTACTCATAAATTAATAGCAAGTTAAAAATAATGTAATTTTAGTAATACCACTGGAATTTTTAATCGCAATCTCATAAAGTTTGTAAGTTCGAGATTTTTTGTCGGGTCACATTGATAGCCATCTTGGGCCGCGGGTTGGACAAGTCTGCTCTAAAATTTCTTGATTTGGTAGGTGTACCTTGATCACAACAAGTTTGCGAACATAGGCCTAGATTACTAATTTTGACACTCGGGTTCGATTCCCGAGGGGGGTGAACACAACCCTTCTAACATATAATTAAAATTATCCATCTAGGTTGGATCTAGTAGATCACAACCTCTCGTAATTTCAATATAAATCCTGTATACTTTCGTTTGAATCGATTTTTTTATAAGAAAGTTTTTAGGTGAAATTTCAAATGACAAGTCAATATTTATCTATATTCGTAGTTGATACTTCAGAAATACGGTTAGTATAAACACCGGTGGTAGGTGTGAACACTGCGGTTGGAAATGTAGTGCGCATTATTCTATATTTATCATTTTCTCATTAATATATCAAGGAATAATTAATATATTAACGAGAATTGTTTTGATCGCGGTTTTTAAACAAGATATATATCGCGAGACTACTGCTGGTTGAAGCTATTGGAGTCTGCTGAGTCTTAAGTCTGGACCAAGAGAGAATGAAAAAGATGTGATCCATTTGGCTATAATCCAGCATCATTTCGCGTTTAGCCCGCATCACCTGCTTTCAATTCGCTATCGAATCAAATACAGGAAACTTATGACGCATTATTCTAGTTCGCTTAGTTTCGGTGAAAATTAAGTCAGAGTTTATGTCAGTTACCTATCTAAAAATTAACCACTCTATATTTTGCTCAATTTCGATGATTACAGGTGATTATCAAGTCCTTTTAACATTCCAAAAATGATGAAGCAAATTTAATTTTAGAAATGTATCGTCTAATACAATAAAATACTAAGAAAACACGAATAAATCACGAAAGCTTCTATCTTTAAATGCAAAAGTTGTATGTATTTAGTCCTCTACTTTAATCTTTCGATCAATGAAATGAATAAAATATTTAAATTTATGACAGACTAGACAAATATCTGTCATTGGATAAATTATCATAATGAAATTCTTTATAGGGAAAAAATTATACATTCATTTAAACAGGAAAAGGTTTCTAATCCAACTATCGATGTAGTAAAATAATACAAAATCGAAACATAATATTAGTTTACCTTTAAAGTTGCTATGACAATATCTCTTGCTTGTAATTCTCCTTCTAAACAGCTAAGAAGTTTCAATAAATCTGTTTTATTCAACTCCATTTTAGGGTTTCTCTAAAAATATTTATAAAAAGCCTATTAACATTTAATTCTAGTGATTGTTTAATAATTAAGGGAATAAATATTAAATCAGAAAAAATATATATTTATCAATTTTCTTCATATTTACTTTCAATGTATTGCTTGTAGTTTTATCCATTTGTTCGAAATTTGTTTGTTTTGTTGTCGAAGACTGATTTGGAGCTGAGTTACTGTTGAAGTTTGAAGCCATTTTGTCAGTTGTGTTTTCATAAAATTAAATAATACTGTTTTCATAATTTAAAAAAAAATAATATATTACATATAAACATGATTAATCAATCATTTGATTGGATTAAAACAAATAAATTTGAAGTTTAGCATTGATAATAACTCTTTAGATATAATGTTTTAAGTTGTATAGAATTTAATTATTATGACTGAAAAGATTGAAATAAATGGTCAATATCAGAGAAGTCAAAAGAGAAGTAATAATAAAGTACAGAGTGAATGCGGATAAAATGAGAACTAAAAATTTGTTGGGAAGTACCTGGTTGCCTGGAGAGCTCCTATATAGATCAAGATTGGCCAATTCAATAGGCTAGAAGCAGGGAGATAGGGAGTGCCTGTATGCTTAGAACTTAGGCCTGAAAATTGTCTCCTGAAGCGGGGGGAAGAAGAAGCTCGACCGCCATCTTGCATAGTTCAAAACATTGCCAAACAACGTTATCAAATGAGAAATACATGTTTAACAAAGAGCTAATACTCTCATATAAGCACGTTTTTCTTTAATATAAAATACAGTATATGTTCCTATGACTATTTTGTGTATATTCATCTTATTTTAATGTGAAATAATTTTAATTAATTTCAATTTTCTCTAGATATCTGTAAAAATCAAAAAACTATAATTTAAAATAGTTCTTTTATTAGTTTTTTTATTTAGGTGACCTTATAATTTTGAAAATCGAAGGTAAAATGATATATATTTTAGTATAGGACCATATGGAAATCTCAATATTTTGAAAGATCCAAGATGGCGGACTGTGGGTCAGCGATGACGTAGGCAGGCGACACTTTTCTAGCCATAGCTCTCTCCCTATCTCCCTGGCTAGAACAGACAAACGATCCATTGAGTCCTTATGGTGGAATGAAGAAAATAATTTTTTTCAATAGAAATCCACCTTATTTTCCCGAGAAAAAAATAGGCTTTAACTACAAAATATTTATGAATTATTGATTTATAAAATAGATATTTTAAGATATTAGAACTTAAAAAAAATTAAAAACTAATTAATTTTGAGCGCTAAATTCAATTTTTTCAAAACATCATTTATTTTTTCTAAGGTAAGGCGCTGTTAGCCTTGCGCTAAACCCCCCAACTTGGAGGACCAGGAATTTTCTTTCTTAGTTTTCTTCCACTAGGCTGGCCGCCTTTACTGGACTATAGAGGCCTATCTCCCCTGGTTTTGAATTCGAGAGTATTACTTCCCTAGGTGAATTTTAGGTGTCACCCACCAAGAGTAGAAGATGAAGATGGCTGAAAAGACCCCTAGCCCTCGAAAAACCTAATAGCGTCGGAGTCGGAAGAAACAAGAGTTGGCCAAGGGGAGGCCAGATAGGAAATTTAACAGAATAAATAAATAAATAAATAAATCTTTGTTCCTCGACCTGCTTAGAGGCACAAGTCCTCGGTGGCTAGGTCTTCCAAACATCAATACAATCTAGCTACAATACATTAATAAACATCAATACAAATTAATTACAACAATTTAACAAATAATAAACAAGTAAAAAAAAATAAATAAAAAATAAAAAAAATAGAAATGTATCCTCATTAATAAATAACATGACCATAGATTTCCATCAAAAAACAAAAAGTAATTTAAAAATTCCGCGCAAAAACCCGATACCAGGAGCAAGCGACGCATTAGCCATCCCGGCATTTGCCATAAGTTGTTAAGGAAACCTGGTCAAAACCTTAACAAGGATGGTATGACCTTTCTCTACCTCACCTAATCTCTGCTTGTGAGAACTAAATAAAATTTTGCACAACTCTAGGACATTAGGACTTGACAAAAATTTATAATTGATTTAATCATAGGGGGCAGAGGACTATAATCCCAAGTAGTAACAGACAGATTGTCCACAAATCAATGCACAGATCCTACAAATGAATGTAAACCGATATTTTTCAAGAATCATGGCTACGAATCTTTTTTCTATGATCAGCTCTACTAAATAACTTGGTTCCTGAAATCTATTCGTTATTTCCTCCCAACTCCTAAAACCCTTAGTAGGCTTTGAAAATCACTTTCAATTTAGCCCATTCCTCTCTCCAATAAACTAGACCATCCTAATTCATTAATCCATTGGCAGCTGACACCACAACCCATCAAACTTACCACAAACAAACCTAGCCGCCTCCTTGTACTCATCAACTTTTCTCTAATCGTTGTGATGTTTGTCCCAAACCACAGAACAATATTCTAAATTAGCCTTACACAGAGCTAAGTAAACCTTGACTAACTTCAGATGCAATCTTCAAAATTCTACCAAACATCCCTAATTTCCCATAAGCCTTCATTGACCATATAATTAATATACATATCCCACTTTAAATTCTGGCCTGAATATGTATGCCTAAATATTTATAAAATGGAGATTCATTGATAATATTTCCACCAATGTAATAATTTGAGACCTAACCAGATTTCTGAGAACTAAATCTAAACCAAATTGGACTCTGGAATGGTTTAGTTCCATTTGAATTGATCTACACCGAATTCCTTCAATTCGATCCAGGTCATTCCCAAAAGGAAGGCTATCGCACCCATTATCAATGAGCTCTGGGATACTGACACAATCCATCCGCGAAAGCCTAATGATGATAGACAACGATAGAAGGCAAATCATTTACATATATAAGAAAAAGAAGAGGACCCAGAACACTACCTTGAATCACCCCAGACGTGACATCTACTCTATCAGACAGACCATTACCCACTTTTACAATTTGAGTTCTATCCCTACAGAAAACACCGAATAAATTTAATTAACTTAACAGACAACCCTGACGAGTTTAATTTTTCTAAAATAATTCTTATGACTGACTTTATCGAAAACCTCTAAGCAAAGTCCAAAAATACTGCATCTACAGACTGACTTTTATCTGCCAAAGCTTCCTGTAATTCCTGAATAAAAGAAACTAATTGAGAATTACAGGTAATAATTTTTTCTAAAACTATGTTGCCTATGATAGAACCATCCTTGCCCTTCCAAATACGAGCGGATATGCGAGAGTCTACCAACCTCTCTAAAATTTTGCCCACTCAGACTTGTTAAACTCACTGGCCTATAATTGTAAGCCAAGCTCTTATCTCCCCTTTATAAACAGGAAATAACTTAACGCTCTTTTCCAACCAATAGGCGCCGTTCCCTCATCCAGACATCTATTAAAAAGTAAACATAAAAATTTTGAAATACTATCCACTACAAATTTCAAGGAGATCCCACTATTGAATTTCATCCTCCCCGAGGCCTTTCCTGGTTTTAACCTCTTAATACCTAATGCTAGCATCCGATTCCAAAATGACTCAAATCCGCCATCTGACTATCACTAGAACCTCCATCAACTAACTCACCCTCCTCTAGAGCTACAAAAACGGACGAATACTGTCTATTTAATAAATTTGCCTTCAACACATTATCCTCAACCAATTCACCATCATCCCCTAAAAGCGCAGGGACATTTGCCGAAACATTTAATTCCTTAAGAAACGAATAAACATTAAACCAATTTCTATTACTACTATTCCTATCTATATAATTATTCAAATAATTAACTCTAGCCAAATTCTTTTTTCAATTAACAGCCTATTTAGCTCTCGGAATTTTCTTTTATGATTCGAAGACTTATTCCTATTAGAATATGCTATCCTACATTTCCGTTTTAAATTCTTAATGGTTCTATCATAGTAAACAGGATCGTTACCCACTTTAACTAATTTAGAGGGAATAAATTTATATTTTCCTTCTTCCAAAAGATTCATAAGCCCATCCCATTGCTGATCTACATCCCGAATTACAGACCATTCTAAAAATTTAGATTCCAAAAATTATTAAATCCCATTTTATCTCCTAATCTATACAGCCAATGCTTCTTTCGAAGGTTAGAGACTGACTAACTGATCCCAAATATTCTATTACCACAGAATAATGATCACTAATTCCATCTTCAATAGTGACTCTCATATTATCACTATCAAAGTTGGTTAAACAGACATCGAGGACAGACGCTTGCCCACTGGACCTCTTCCTAGTCCCCTCCCTAACAATTTGGATAAAATTTCTACTTTTGAAAATATCATCAACCAAAATTTGAGCAAGAGAATTACTATTTGTCGCAGATGACCAATTTACATTAGGCAAATTTAAATCTCCACAAACTAAAATATCCTTACTTCGCATAGATGTACAATTTAAAAAATTATCTAAGTTTTCTAAAATTTTGAAGTCCTGACTAGGAGATCTATATAACCCAACAATCACCCTACTTATACGTCCAAATTTCACATTCACCCCTAACATCTCCTCTTGTAAATCTAAAAAATTTAAACTACTTGGAAGCGAATCCTTGACTGCTATAAAGACACCACCCCCTCTACCAGACTGCCTATCCCTTCTATAAACTATATAACCCTTAGGAAATACCTCATTATTCGAAATCTCCTCCCTAAGCCAAGATTCTGTACCAACAATAACATCTGGATTAATTAAATCCACATGTTGTCCAAAATTTAGAATTTTATTCAAGATACTTCTACAATTTATTATTAACAACTTAAATCTCTGATTTCTATTTCTGAAAATTGTCCTCTTACCCCCTCCATTTAGTTTTTTTGATATTCCAGTATACTATCAATACACACCTTCCCTAACTTGTAGGAACCAGACCTATTTAAATTAATACCATTCTTGCCTAAATCTTTATAATCTAAATAACTATTTGAATTTATAAACTTACAACCATACTTGAAACAGACACTTTCTAAAATATGATTTGCCCAATTAATCCTTCTAAAATCTACATCCCTTCTATAAATTATACCACCAAATATTAATCTTGCTCCCTGAAGGAGCGCTGTTCAACATCCGACAACTAATGGAGAAGAGATGGGAATACGCCTTGGATATACACCATCTCTTCATTGATTATAAACAGGCATACGACAGTGTATATAGGGAAAGCCTATGGACTATAATGGAAGAGTTTGGATTCCCCAAGAAATTAATCAGAATGACAAAGGTATGTGTGTGCGGATCAAAATCTAGAGTGAAGCTGGGTGGAAACTTATCTCAGCCTTTTGAAATTGGAACGGGTTTGAGACAGGGTGATGCCTTGTCACCATTGTTGTTCAATCTAGTTTTGGAGAAGATAATGAGGAGTGTAAAACGGGTTGACGCGGGCGTGCCTCTGGGCAGAGTACTGAGGGCCTTCGGATATGCGGATGATATTGATCTTGTCTGCATGAGTGAGGAAGGACTGAAGAGAATGTTCGGTGCGCTCGAGACGGGAGGGAATGGGGTGGGTTTAGTTATAAGTGAAGAGAAAACCAAATACATGCTAATGTCGAGATCCATACCAAGTTGCACACCAATGAAAGTGGGGAACAGGGTTTTTGAGGGCGTAGCGAGGTTTAAATATTTGGGCGCTATAGTGACGTCGGATGCCAGAATAGACCAGGAAATAATCTCTCGAATACATGCGGGTGATAGAGCTTTGGCAAGTCTGAGTGGACTACTTCGAATGAGAGTTCTATCACGAGAAATAAAATTAAAAATATACAATACCTTAATAAGACCGGTTGTGATATATGGCTGTGAGTCGTGGACAATGACGCTACTTAACCAGAGGAGACTGATAAGTTTCGAGAACAAAGTTCTCAGGAATATATGTGGGCCTGTTCAAGATCTAACTTCTGGTGAATGGAGACGAAGATCCGAGGAAGAAGTCAGAGACTTGACAAAGCAGCCTTATATCTCAAGTGTAGTGAGGAAAAGAAGATTAGAATGGGCCGGTCATGTGGCTCGTGCTCCGAAAACCAGGGACATAAAGAACCTCCACGAGAGCTACCCGCCTGGAAGAAGACCACCAGGCAGACCAAGACAAAGATGGCTGGATAATGTCGTCAGAGATCTGCAAGAGCTTCACGTGGGGGCAGGATGGGAGGGATTGGCCCAGGATAGAGGAATATGGAGAGGCATCACGCGAGAGGCTCAAGCTCTACAAGGGCGATTTGGCCATCGGAAGTAAGTAAGT